>JAODUO010000595.1:107500-112500 GCA_025642075.2 Ridgeia piscesae
GTACTTTGCTCTACCGTCGGATCCGCCAAGCGTCTGTGTGCAGCGATGTCATGACCGTACCGGGAACGGTTGAGGAAATGGGTCCTTAGCTTTCGGCGTCTCGACACTGAAGTGCGAACAAAGTGACCAGGCACTGCCGTAGTCGCTCTTCGCTTGACCCCGTCGCTAAACCCGGCCTCGATACGTTTCTTCCAATGCGTCAAGTCAGTAAGCCGCCGCCTTATCACGATTGCGATAGTCACGTCCCGACTTGCGTTACGCATTGCATTACGGAACTCTAGCGGAGTCGCTAAGTGGTAAACTACCTTCCGGTGTGTGGTCGGGCTAAAGGCGACTACGGTACAGGACGTGTTTGTTTGTTTTGGCTTTGAGCGTCGATTCCGTCGAGCTGACGTAAGTCGGAGCAAAACGTGCCCACTCGTTCACCTTTTCGCCGCGGCGAATTTGCAGTGCCTGAATTAGTTTCTCATGGACGTTTGCACACGACGTCCATACGTCGGTAGGGTACGCACAGATGCCGTGACGTTGCCGATTGCGTAGACGTAATGTACGCACTAAGGCGCCATGAGGACCGACTTCACGGCGACACTGAAGCACGGGCGATACAACTGGACGACGCGGAAGTTAACGTCGATGGGTACGCAAAGACATCGACATCATCAACGGCATTCGACGTCAATGTCAGTGTCGGTAACGACGGAATGGGACCAGCTGGAGAGCAAGGCGAGGATAAACGTCGTTCGTCTGTCGTGTACAGCGCTTACGTGTGTGGGGATGGCCGCAGACCTATTGCGCCGAAGCAACCGAGCAGGAAATACTGCTTCACCGTTGCCGCCATCAGTTGTTTGATCGGCGCCGTGATAGTCGGGATAGTGGTCGGTTTGGTGATGAACTCACCATCGAAGTGGTCGACGCTGCCGTTGGTTGACGAACCGTGGCATCACCCGTTCCTTCCGCCGTACGCTAAGCCGGTCTTATACGACGTGTGGCTGTATCCAGACTTCTATCTCAACGGCAAGACGTTCAGCGGACGGGAGAACATAACCATCGTTGTCCGACAAGACACAAACCTACTCCTTGTCCACTGTAAACAGATGGACATCACGGATGTCCGAGTGAGCATGTCCACCGGAAGGCCGTTACAAGTCAACACGCATTTTCTCTTCCCAAAAAATCAGTACCTGGTGGTGCAAACGAAAGAGACGATGCCGAATGCGTCAACAGTGATTCTCCACTTCGAGTTCCTGGGATCGCTGGCTGGCATAAATGGTTATTACAAAAGCACGTATGTTAATCGGCTAACGGGAAACGAAAGGTAACGTTTGGTTTATATGTATAAGTTTGTTTATGTGCCTTGCGCAATATTTAATATGTTTTCGTATCGTGGTTAATGAACACACGCCAGTGTGGTAAATATAAAACGTGAACAATTGGCGCGTAAAATCATGTCGTAAAGTTATTATTATAACTTTTAGTCACTAATCATTCCTGTCAACACACTCATGCGGTGTCTAAAAGGAAACACAGTCTATAAATGTACATGTATAACAGTTGTAATCGTTAATACAAATATTGGTAAACGTGTTGTTAAGATAATAGATTGTACACAATGTAAATACAAAGATCACAAATGTCGGTAAACACGATAACGTTTAGTAGCAATTAGCTGGCGCGACTGGAAGTGGAACTGTCGATGTCCTCGCATAGCTGTTAGGCAGCAATCTCAGTAGATGAAAATATTATTAAATATTGACGCTCGAATATAATCACTTCAGATGACTTGTGAAATTTCAAAAAGTAAGTCTTAGGATAAACAGCCCACATAAATGAACCAGCCTTGTTGTGCCTCTGTCAAAGCAGTTGTTAGGCCTCATTTGAAAGATTGTTTATCAACAAGCGTAGTAAGACGATAGAGAGGGTATAATGAATAACAACTAATTCGATTCCTCAAGTGAAATATCTTAGTAATAAAGCTGTTTGATGTAATGTGGACTGAGAATACCAGAAACTTACAGACTGAAAGGAGATCAAATATGACTGTTTTAAAATATCTTATAATGGAAAAAAGACCCCAGCAGAACTAAAGAGCACAATGTGACATTTCTAAAATATGGCAGATGTTTTTTGTCTGATGTTGATAATCTAGCAGTGCGAATAGATTTGTTTTTGTCTGATGTTGATGATTTAACAATGTGAATAGATTTAAACATAATACACACTGACACATACAACTACTAAGATAGGATTATACAAAGTTATAACCTTGTTGGACAAAGACGAAACACAGACTTAATAATAAAAACGACCTCCTTTCATAGTCCGCATGCTGACAGGAGCTTCTAACTTACGACGGCAATTTGATAAAATCATGCCACGAGAACCCACCACCTTCTCACCTAAGAATAAACCATCGTTATCATATTTTAGAGCGCGGTGGCTCGGTGGCTCGATGGCTCGGTGGCGCGGAGGCGCGGTGGCGCGGTGGCGCGGTGGCGCGGTGGCGCGGTGGCGCGGTGGCGCGGTGGCGCGGTGGCTACAGCACCCGACTCTTAGTCGAGAAATCCCGGCTCCGAATTTTTTGCTGCGATGTCAAGCTTTGGGCAAATTTGTTCACACAACATTGCTCTAGTTCACTCAGCTGCACGAATGAGTACCTGCTTAAAGACAGCGTTGAATAAGCGTGTACGAATAGTCTTCGCTAATTAATCGCAGCATCGCTGAGCGCAGCCCAGAATAGTTGACATGGAGTTCGAACGAACATATCTGCAGGGAATAAAGTGAAAAGCACTTTGAATAGCCCTAAGATTATAATAAACTATTAAACATTTCAGACCGTTTGATCAACATGTTTAGATCACCTTGTTGAATGTGTGCATCTGTGTAGCGTTTCACCTTTGCGAAGATTGCTGTGCCTTCTACGTTATTCATAAATGAATATCATCCAATTATAAATGAATATCATCCAATTATATATGAATATCATCAAATAATAAATGAATATCATCCTGCGGTGACTCTTAATTCATATGCAACTTGGTAAAAGTTTCCCTAAAACATAAGAGACAAGACCTATCTTTTAGGAATCCATGTTTAGAATAATTTCATTTATACATTACAGTAATTTTACCGCGCGTCCTCCAATTAGCTGTTCTAATACTTTTCATAAAATAATGTTAAACCAATTGATCGATATTGGTTTGAATTTTTCATCGATGATGTCGTAATCAATTCTTACAAGTCTAAGGGAGTTAAGTATTAATTTGCTGAATAAATTTCATAAACAGTTTTGGTGGTGTCAACATCAGGTGATATTAATTTATTCGATGATGTCTTTTCAGAACTTCCACCAACTGACCTTAACTTGTTTGACTAACCCTTCTCAAGCTTAGTAATGTAAAACAGCAGTGCACGCTTTCTCTAAGTTTCAACTGAAATGTTCATATTGGATCTCCTCCTTTTGAAACCTACTATTTATTATGTTGCTAGTGTCATTTCTAGAGGTCTATCTACCTAGAATGTTTTCTTTTTCCCTTAGATAAGCATGAATAGTAGTAGACCTACTGTCTGTTATATCATTTACAATTATTTTCAAAAGCGGGCTTTGTAACAAACGTCTTAGCTGTTGATAATGCCTCTTTGTTTTATGTAATCGCTTTCAATTCCAGAATATACCCTCCCCGTATCTTGTTTATTTCATATTGCCTGAGACGAATGGTGTCTATATTATTTAAGCGTTTCCTTTTTTTTTACAGAATGCAACATTCAGTTGTTTTCCTGTTCGTCATTACAGTATACTACACGCTATTTGCTAAATGTGTTCTCATCACTTGTTTATTTGCCTGTGTTGACGTTTCTACGCCATTATTTGTACATATATTTACATTTTCTTTATATCAATTGGTATTGTTGATGAAGGTAGTATCAGAAGTACGCGGCATAAGTTCTAGAAAAACCAACTACTGAATGATGTCCACACGCATGTGTAGGCTAGGTGCGATGTGTAATAGTGACCGGAGGTTGTGTTTGTCTTCAGTTGGCTCACCGTGACCCACTTTCAACCTACGGAAGCTCGAGGTGCATTTCCGTGCTTTGACGAACCAAAATACAAAGCGAATTTTAGCGTCACGCTGAAACATTGGACCAACTTCACGGCGCATTCTAATATGCCTGCGAAGGTAATACACTGTACACGTGTTTGTCTTTGGCATGACGTGAGCGAGGCGATTGTAAAATGGCATACTGTTTACTTGGTTGTTTTTGTTTAATGCTGTCACACAAAATAATAGGAAAACATTATCACGCTTTTGGCTTTGTTTCCTGTAATATTGCATGTTGACGTATTGCGTATGACCGTATCAGTGCATGTATGATACACCTGTAGTATTAGCATCAACGGTTGTACTGTTGTCATTTACGAAACCTTTCCAATTTCATCTTCACACTCTTATCTAGGCGTCACAATAGACTCAAAACTATCATGGTCAAAGCTTGTCCACACCACTGCATCTCAATGTGCTAGAACATTCGCCTCCTTAAACGCATTCTGCACCCTGCAACACGTACAGTTAAAGAAACAGCCTACAACATGTTTGTAAGACCAAGTCTAGAATACGGAACCGTAGCGTAGAATCCATACACACAAAATAACATTGACATCCAGAGAAGCGCAGCCAGATTTACACTAAATGACCAGCGCCGCAAAACAAGTGTATCAGGATTAATAAACAAACTTGGTTGGGACACACTTGAAACACGACGATTAAAACCCCAACTCATACTTTTTAAACACAACTGAAACAAAACCTCCTGAATATCAAGTTGCCATAACATATCATATCCCCATGCTCACATGCACGAAATAGCAATCGCAACAAGTACATACAAATCCACGCACGCATCAAGGCATACACATACTCTTTCTACCCGAGTCGTAAGAGCCTGGAACCTACTCCCCCAGAAGTCATAAGCATACCGACCCATTCCAACAAACCCTCAGTACC
>JAODUO010000595.1:117500-120000 GCA_025642075.2 Ridgeia piscesae
TCACACCAATTTGGCAAGTTACTTTAGAGTTTAGTTCACTCCATTATATAAGAGAGTATTGTTGCTGATATATGTGTACAACATCGAGCAAGAAGTGGGGTCCACCTTTCCTTTACATATGTTAATGTGTCATCACTGCTTTACTTTCATCAGTATTTCGGCAACATTATCACGAATTACTGGTGGAATGACATTTGGTTGCAAGAAGGATTTGCCGAATTCTACGCCTACAAAGCAGCGGACATTGTCGTTCCAGAACTGCACATGGTAGGTAATATCAGCCATTGTTTTTAATCAGGTGAATAACATTTGCAATATAATTGAGAACGATTTATCCAGATTTAACACAATTATCACACATATATCGTTCGTATTAATCAGAGAAGCGTGTAGTCCTCGACTTATTTGGCTTTTCAATACGCGATTTTATTTGTACTGTTTCTGTAACTCATTGTTTTGGATGAACAACGGGTTACACAAAGTTGTTTTAATCGCTCTTTCTTACACCCTCTTAAGTATATTTATGTCATTCACAAGGCACAGACTTAACACCCATTCACCCAACTGTACATAAGACATAACAGTTGTTGCGTACAGCGATACTAAACTATTACATATATATATATATATATATATATATATATATATATATATATATATATATAAATAAATATATATATATATATATATATATATATATATATATATATATATCTTATTTACTGATCTTTATATATATACTACTTGATATATATATATATATATATATATATATATATATATATATATATATATATATATATATATCCTTATACTGTTAAATCCAGATCTTCTGTTTACACTTCTTGATATATATATATATATATATATATATATATATATATATATATATATATATATATATATATATATATCCTATTATACTGTACAATTTGACTTTCCTTGAAGCTTCTGTGAGTACTGCTTGATATGAACACTTTCTTTCGCGTGTTTTTTGTTTGTTGCTGTAATATAATCAGTAGGCCTATCGCGGATTATTTATATATAAAGATGTAGTTACTCCTAAATCCTTTTCGTTTGTGCTTTGCATCTTTGTTATTAATTGAGTGACAATTATGGTATAGCAAGGACAACAGCAGAATGACCACAAACATGGAATTCTCTTACCGTAAAGAAAGACACGCTCACTTGTTTGTTAAATATTTACTTCTGACCAGTCTGTTTTAATCTTGTTGTTTGTTTATATTTAACGATTTGGGATATTAGGTGTTATTATTAATAATATATTTGGAATGGTTATTGTCATTATGTGTGCTGTGATGATGATGATTTTAATTATTATGCTGCACATCATCTGGGATTACGTAAGAGCCTCACGCATGCGTACTAATTCCCGTCCATGTACACGACTCTGTCGCACTTGGCGGTTCACCAACAGTTGTCTGAGAAGAAGATATTATTTGCAGATTTCTTAATTCTGTAGTCCCTCTTCCCAGCCACCTATTTCGATCTTTATTCTCCATTTCCCGTGACAATGGCTACGGTCATCAACAGCTGTCTCCCATAAGCTTGTGTCAATACGTTGGTGTGAATGTTTCTATGTATGCAGTCATGGTCGGGGGCGTTTTCTCTGTTTTCTTCTATATAACATATCCTGCCTGTCATTTCATTATTACTCCGTACGTTCTGTTTGTGACACGACAGCAAGATAATTACTCCGTACGTTCTGTTTGTGACACGACAGCAAGATAATTAATCCATACGTTCTGTTTGTGACACGACAGAAAGATAATTAATCCGGACGTTCTGTTTGTGATACGACAGCAACATAATTAATCCGTACGTTCTGTTTGTGTGGCACGACAGCAAGATAATTAATCCGTACGTTCTGTTTGTGACACGACAACAAGATAATTAATCCGTACTTTCTGTTTGTGACACGACAACAAGATAATTAATCCGTACTTTCTGTTTGTGACACGACAGCTAGATAATTAATCCGTAAGTTCTGTTTGTGATACGAGAGCAATATAATTACTCCGTACGTTCTGTTTGCGACACGACAGCAAGATAATTAATCCGTACGTTCTATTTGTGACACGACAGCAAGAAAAATAATCCGTACGGTCTATTTGTGACACGACAGCAAGATAATTAATCCGTACCTTCTGTTTGTGACACGACAGCAAGATAATTAATCCGTACTTTCTGTTTGTGACACGACAGCAATATAATTAATCCGTACTTTCTGTTTGTGACACGACAGCAAGATAATTAATCCGTACTTTCTGTTTGTGACCCGACAGCAAGATAATTAATCTGTATTTTCTGTTTGTGACACGACAGCAAGATAATTAATCCGTACGTTCTGTTTGCGACACGACAACAAGATAATTAATCCGTACGTTCTGTTTGTGATACGATAGCAAGATAATTAATCCGTACGTTCTGTTTGTGATACGATAGCAAGATAATTAATCCGTACGTTCTGTTTGTGACA
>JAODUO010000595.1:125000-142500 GCA_025642075.2 Ridgeia piscesae
AACCCTTAAGAAACGTATTTTATTTCCCGGGCCTATATTACGGGGAGCTGTATTATTTGCCGATACATCACAAGGGGGTTGACCCAGTACGGCATCTATCAGAGAACAGGCTAATGTATTTCACCTTTTGTCCTTGTAGGAGTCTCCAGACGGCGTCGACATTGGCGATGTGATGAGGCCGTGGTTCGAACAGATGGGGTTGCCCGTTGTCGACATTGCATTCGTGCGCTCTCGCGTGCAGGTGACACAGACACGCTTCCTCGACAACCCGGATGCAGATCGAAGCCAACCGCCGGCGAAATATAAGTTAGTAACATTCCTGTCGGAAAGAGGTTTAGTGAATTCATGTGCAACTGATATAGAATGTTTTATTATTTGACCTGACTTAAATGCACGGGCCAAATTAATCCTGTAGCTGTATTCTGGATTGGCACGTTTATTCACCACCCAACCACCCACCCAATCACTCAACCACCCAAGCACCCAAGCACCCAAGCACCCAAGCACCCAAGCACCCAAGCACCCAAGCACCCAAGCACCCAACCACCCAACCACCCAACCACCCAACCACCCAACTACCCAACCACCCAACCACAAAACCACCCAACCACCCAACCACCCAACCACCCAACCACCCACCCACCACCAACCACCCAAGCACCCAAGCACCCAAGCACCCAAGCACCCAAGCACCCAAGCACCCAAGCACCCAAGCACCCAACCACCCAACCACCCAACCACCCAACCACCCAACCACCCAACCACCAAAACCACCCAACCACCCAACCACCCAACCACCCAACCACCCAACCACCCAACCACCCAACCACCCAACCACCCAACCACCCAACCACCCAACCACCCAACCACCCAACCACCCAACCGCCCAACCGCCCAACCACCCACCCTCCTGTTCTGATTTACTTATGGCACAGTGTTCTGCTTTCAACAGCGATAGCCAAGTCACGTTTCTAGTCTGTTCACTTCACCTCTTCTGTGGTGTTCTTCTGTTCTACGGAATCTTCTTTGAAAGTTTAGCAAGCTGAATTCTTTCTTTGTATAGGACAGTCGCGCATAAATCACAGGATTCCATTGTGACTGCTTCCTTATGTATACATTGAATGATGCATATGTAACATTGGTCATTATGATCATAAGCTTCTGGCTTCATTCACGTCAAGAAAGTCGTAATCCGTATTGCATGTCTGTGTGCTTACAGTGGCATCACTTCTACTGATACAAATTTACTATGGGTCAACAAGAAACTCTACACGAGCTTCTGCTATGATCTTTTTCTGTTCTATCCGTTGTCATTACAGCTACAAGTGGGACTTGCCACTGACATATTTGACTTCTTCTGGTTCTAAAGGACAGACGTGGCTCGGGAGATCAGATGGTATGTTGATCTTTCATTCACGCTCCCATCTTCCGGGAAGTAACAGGCAATGCGACTGTATTTGTGTGTGTATCATGTGCTGTGTTTATCACATTTCGTGTCAGTGATATGATACTGGTAATATATTATAAATTATTTAGAATATAATCATAGGATTTGTGCTGAACATATTCTATAGAATGTATTACAATATTCTGTAGAATTTATGTTTATGTCAAACAATCAAGTAAGCAATCAAGCAAATAATCAAATAAACAGAAGAAAAAACCCAAAAACAAAACAAGACAAACATGGCAAACATGGCAAACAAGACAAACAGGACAAACAGGACAAACAGGACAAACAGGACAAACAGGACAAACAGGACAAACAGGACAAACAGGACAAACAGGACAAACAGGACAAACAGGACAAACAAGGCAAACAGGGCAAACAGGGCAAACAGGGCAAACAGGGCAAACAGGGCAAACAGGGCAAACAGGGCAAACAGGGCAAACAAGGCAAACAAGGCAAACAAGGCAAACAAGGCAAACAAGGCAAACAAAGCAAACAAAGCAAACAAGAAAAACAAAACAGAACAAACAGAACAAACAGAACAAACAGAACAAACAGAACAAACAGAACAAACAGAACAAACAGAACAAACAGAACAAACAGAACAAACAGAACAAACAGAACAAACAGAACAAACAGAACAAACAGAACAAACAGAACAAACAGAACAAACAGAACAAACAGAACAAACAGAACAAACAGAACAAACAGAACAAACAGAACAAACAGAACAAACAGAACAAACAGAACAAACAGAACAAACAGAACAAACAGAACAAACAGAACAAACAGAACAAACAGAACAAACAGAACAAACAGAACAAACAGAACAAACAGAACAAACAGAACAAACAGAACAAACAGAACAAACAGAACAAACAGAACAAACAGAACAAACAGAACAAACAGAACAAACAGAACAAACAGAACAAACAGAACAAAACAGAACAAAACAGAACAAAACAGAACAACACAGAACAGAACAGAACAGAACAGAACAGAACAGAACAGAACAGAACAGAACAGAACAGAACAGAACAGAACAGAACAGAACAGAACAGAACAGAACAAACAGAACAGAACAGAACAGAACAGAACAAACAGAAAACAAAGAACAGAACAGAACAGAACAAACAGAACAGAACAGAACAGAACAGAACAAACAGAACAGAACAGAACAAAAAGAACACAAAACAAAACAAAACAAAACAAAACAAACAAAAAACAAACAAAACAAACAAACAAAACAAACAACCAAACGAGATCGACAATATCATATGATTATAATGTATGCTTGATGAAGCCGTGCGGAGTTTTGCCTATGTAGCAAAAGTACGATCCTTTGTAATATACCGCACCACAGTGTCAATGACTTAAGCGGAAAACAACAACGGAACATCCTTGGTAACTAACTGAGAATGACTTAATGTGTGGCTTTCTAACTCGCCGTTGCTTTGAATGGAAAGGCTTAGTCGCTTGACCGTTGATCGTACCCTTTTGTGTGTTCCGAGTAGACACGGTGACCATACCGGCGGACACAAAGTGGCTGAAAGTGAATCGAGACCAGGTGGGGTTCTACCGCGTCAACTACCCAGCCGCCATATGGAGAGCTCTGGCAGAACAGTTGGAGAATGACCATAGCGTAAGCCGTTTAAATAGAGTATCTGAAGTTGTCAGCGGTGTATCCAACTGCACACCGCAATTGTATACACCAATGACTCTACTGCAGTAATATGCATCTTTGTTGATTGTCACGTCAGTATTAAAAGTACAAGTTTAATAAAAAATATATAGGTAGAATTCACCAGTTACATATGTGATTACAGATAATGTAGGAACACTTCGTCGTGTCAACACGCAATACCACTCCTCTCTCTCTCTCTCCTCACTCTCTCTCCCTTTCACTCTCTCTCTGTCTCTCTGTCCTCTCTCTCTCTCTCTCTCTCTCTCTCTCTCTCTCTTCTGTCTCTCTGCTCTCTCTCTCTTCTCTCTCTGTCTCTCCTCTCTCTCACACTCACTCTACTCACTCATCTCACTCTACTCTCTCTCTACTCACTCTCTCACTCACTCACTCACTCACTCACTCACTCACTCACTCACTCACTCACTCACTCACTCACTCACTCACTCACTCACTCACTCACTCACTCACTCACTCACTCACTCACTCACTCACTCACTCTACCACTCACTCACTCACTCACTACCCTCCACTCACCGTCCCTGTCCCTGTCCCTGTCCCTGTCCCTGTCCCTGTCCCTGTCCTGTCCTGTCCCTGTCCCTGTCCCTGTCCCTGTCCCTGTCCCTGTCCCTGTCCCTGTCCCTGTCCCTGTCCCTGTCCCTGTCCCTGTCCCTGTCCCTGTCCCTGTCCCTGTCCCTGTCCCTGTCCCTGTCCCTGCCCCTGTCCCTGTCCCTGTCCCTGTCCCTGTCCCTGTCCCTGTCCCTGTCCCTGTCCCTGTCCCTGTCCCTGTCCCTGTCCCTGTCCCTGTCCCTGTCCCTGTCCCTGTCCCTGTCCCTGTCCCTGTCCCTGTCCGTCCTGTCCTGTCCCTGTCCCTGTCCCTGTCCCTGTCCCTGTCCCTGTCCCTGTCCCTCGTCCCCTGTCCCTGTCCCTGTCCCTGTCCCTGTCCCTGTCCCTGTCCCTGTCCCTGTCCCTGTCCCTGTCCCTGTCCCTGTCCCTGTCCCTGTCCCTGTCCCTGTCCCTGTCCCTGTCCCTGTCCCTGTCCCTGTCCCTGTCCCTGTCCCTGTCCCTGTCCCTGTCCCTGTCCCTGTCCCTGTCCCTGTCCCCTGTCCCTGTCCCTGTCCCTGTCCCTGTCCCTGTCCCTGTCCCTGTCCCTGTCCCTGTCCCTGTCCCTGTCCCTGTCCCTGTCCCTGTCCCTGTCCCGGCCCCAGCCCCGGCCCCGCCCCGGCCCCCCGCCCCGCCCCCGCCCCCGCCCCTGCCCCTGCCCCGCCCCCGGCCCCCTGCCCCTGCCCCTGCCCCAGCCCCTGCCCCTGCCCCCGCCCCGCCCGCCCCGCCCCCCCGCCCCCGCCCCCGCCCCGCCCCCGCCCCCTCCTCCCGCTCCCCCGCCCCCCCCTGCTCCTGCCCCCCCCGCCTCGCCCCGCCCCCGCCCTCGTCATGTGCCTGTTCCACCTCAGTTGATGCGTTCTATGACGTCAGGTGTTCTCCGTCATGGACAGAACGGGCCTGCTGGACGACTCCTTCAAACTGGCGGCCGCGGGCCTGTTGCACTATCCCACCGTGCTCGAGCTGATGAGCTACCTGCAGACGGAGCGGGACTACACGCCGTGGCGGGGAGTCGTGACAAATCTCAAACATATCAGCAGTTTGTTCCACAACACCACCGACGAACAAATATGGCGGGTATGTGGTACAGCGCATAGCCACGGGAACGGGGGGGGGGCAACCGGGCTGCTGTCTCCTGGGATTTTGCTTGGGCAGGCATATGGTTCTGCGTCCTCCAGTAAATCCGAAATAACGCTGAGAAGTGTGGTTAAATGTATCAAGAGTAAGCACAAACATAGAAGGCGTGTGCAAACACGGGGAAATGGGGGGAGGGGCAAAGTGGTCGTATGAATTTCATTTGAAGGACATACACGTGCTGTTATGACCCCCCAATTTTCCGATGTCCGTCCTGAGTGAGACAAGCGGATGTGACGAGACGAGAAGCCCGATTTGTGGAGCCGCAGTGCAAGAGACCGCTGGGAAGGCGGAGTGGTGCTGAAGCTCTGGCGTGTATCAATCAGCCCTGTAAAATTTAATGAGTTCCAGCATCACTGGTACAGCGGCGTGGAAAATTCGTTTTTAGATCAACGCTCCAAAGGGCAATACCATCAGAAGCGGCGTAGATGTGTCGAGAGGCGAAACAGGTTTCACCTAAGCACTACCTATGTTGATTTAACATAAGCGACCGTGCAGTTGATTCAACCTAAATAACGTATATTGTAAACATTTGTTTTTGTGTCAAATCCAAATAGACTATACTTTCAAATGACACGTATAAAGTATGGTTGTATGAAACAGAGCACACTGTGCGGTTGTATCAGTCGTCGGTGATGTGGTATGTTTCTACGAGTGAGATGTTTAGCTCCAAACATGTCGAATTGTAAGCTAGTGGTGAACTTTCAAATTGAAATTCTGTAGCTGGTCATGCATCCTCCATGGCAGTCTCGGTGACAAGTAAGTACCACTGTTTTGAGCATAGACGTCTTTATTCTTCAGATGTCTCTCCGCGAGATATTTATATACACGGTTCGGATGACCTCTGGTTTGTTAACTTACTTTTGTATCTTCGCGGCAACCTCATGAACCTACACATGTGATATAAATTATGAATCTGTGTAAGATGTTAGTACACATTCTCTCCGCATGCATTGTCATAACCTGATTGTAAATCAAACAAGTTGCAATGTTCTCTTTGCAGAGCTTTGTTGTGCGGACCACGTCTGGCATCATGAAACATTTGGGAGTGAACGACACTGGATCAGAACTCGATAAGTAAGTGCGCCTCTAAAGGCTGTATACGCAAACACTTCCCGCCACACCCACGACATGGAAGCCGCTGAATGATCTACCCGAAGACCGCACGGGGTTGTTCTGTAGGAAGTGAATGGGACACTATGATGTCCAAAGATTATACTTACGTCGCTGAAACAGTGCATTATCATCATCATCATATCGTCGTCGTCGTCGTCGTCTTAATTGTCGTAGTCATCGTCGTCGTCGTCTTAATCATCGTCGTCGTAGTCATCATCATCAAAATCATCATCAAAATACAACATAAAAATTTATATTGTCGTTTCCCGTTTTTTCCCCTCAAAATTGATTGGTTTCCATGACACTGTTCAGCTATGACAACTCTACTTTCTGACAAGGGTAGTGGAGGTGATGTTGAGTTTTCAATTCAAAACAAGAACATAGCAAGACTAAAATAAATAATAAGCATCGTCCTAATTCATTACTAGGGGTTGGCATTCAATCAGATTTCTACACAACATGTGTAAACAGAGAGGAAACAGTACGAAAAGAACACCAGTCAAACAATTGGCCTACAAACATCGCGTTTCTGGTTTTCTTTCTATCGCCCTGGGAGGGATGTTCTGATTTCGCAGTTTTACCTCGGACCAATCCGAATGCATGACGTTGTTCATGCAACAATGACCTTTGTTCCAGAGAGCTGCGGTCCGACGTGATAACACTGGCGTGTGACAACGGCAACGTTAAGTGTCTGGACAACGTACTGGACGTGTTCAACCGGTGGCTGCTTGACCCAGTGTAAGTCTGTCAAACGCCTTCACACAACGACAAGGCACAGTAGTATGACGTCACACGATTTTGGGTGACGTCATACAAATCAACTGTTACCAACGCAACAATAATAATTAAAAAATATGCAAGTGTGGCAGTAATTTTCGTGAAATGTTGACTATTTAAATGTTTCTACACCATTTACTAAATGGGCATTTCTTACCACGCGGCGGTACATATTATAGACGAATTCTGAGTGTCCCGTCCCATACATTACTCAATACTTTAGTTTTATAATATGAAGTGTATTATAACTAGTTTACTTATTTGATTGGGGGTATATTTGTAAATAACATAATACTGATGTATTATAATAACTGTAGTACAACTACAGGGGTAGTCTGTGTTCCGTTGTTGATTATGTCAGTAGTACCTGGGGGTCAAATAGTTCGTCAACGCTTCACGGTGTTTCGTCTTTACATATTCACAGAAATACATAGACACGTATTGTTATGAAAGATGTTGTTCTTCTTATTCTCGTTCTGAATCACTGTAATCGGGAATGGGATTGCCATCAGTCCTTTCGCCGATTTCGATCTTTTGTCTGTGAACATTCGTGCATCTGAAACATTATATATGTTTAGAAAGTGTTTAAAGACATATCGTTTTATTAGACATTTCTATTAATTCAAATTGTTTTGAAATGACGGACACTGCTTTATAATTTCTTTTTAGTGTTATACACGTTTTAATCAGTGTTTATGGTTTAGATTGATGTATAGATAATTTACATACATAAATTTAGTAAAGGTTTTAATTTTATTTTATTTATACAATTTACATATAAAGGTTTACCAGAGTACATCTTAAGGCAAAACAAAATATTTGATTTATATTAATTTATATAATTTATATTTATTAATACATTTATTATATCTCTTGTACAGCGCATCGATCCGCCATGCGGGAATTAACGCTATAGAAAAACAGTATTATTATTATTATTATTGTCGTCATTGTTTTTGTCACCTTTTTTGCACAACTTCCTTTATCAACATTCTCTTAACATGCTCTAACACCCCAGTTGTCTCCCACTCTTTCTAAATCTCTCTTCACGCAATCCTCCCATCGCAACCTCGGTCTTCGTTTTCCCTCCACTTTCTGCCCATCTGCTCTTTGCCTGCCTTCCACATCCCAATCTCTCCTTGTCTCCGGCCCATTTCAAGCGCCTTCTTGCCAGTTTCATTCGCTGTCGCCTTTTTTTCTAAATTTGATTTGATTCGATTTGATTCGATTTGATTCGATTCGATTTTCGATTTGATTCGATTCGATTCGATTCGATTCGATTCGATTCGATTCGATTCGATTCGATTCGATTCGATTCGATTCGATTCGATTCGATTCGATTCGATTCGATTCGATTCGATTCGATTCGATTCGATTCGATTCGATTCGATTCGATTCGATTCGATTCGATTCGATTCGATTCGATTCGATTCGATTCGATTCGATTCGATTCGATTCGATTCGATTCGATTCGATTCGATTCGATTCGATTCGATTCGATTCGATTCGATTCGATTCGATTCGATTCGATTCGATTCGATTCGATTCAATTCAAAACACTCAACATTAAAAAGCCTTAGTTTTTAATTATATTATAATGATGCTGCTACACAACAAATAAATACGTGCACACAACAAATGTTAATTTGTCGTTATAATCATGTATATTTACATGGTATATTTGCCTATTAAAATATTAATGTAACGACGTTTAAATGTATATTTGGACATTATGCTAACAAGCGATTCGTTGAAAGAATTCCACAATTTGACGTTGAGTACAGGTATGGACATTGCTCTCATATTTATGCGGACATTTTCTCTGATGAATTGATGTGTTCTACGTGCAGAATATAATGGAATAGATTTTATGAATAACTGTTGAAGATCGTATGGTAAAACATTATGATAGGCATCAAACATAAATAAAATTGGTTTTAGTTCAACTATATCATTGAATTTAAGGATGCAGGCATCAAATATAAATAAAATGTTCTTTAGTTCAACTATATCATTGAATTTAAGGATGCCGTCATGTGTACCTCTGCATTGTAGAGCCAGCCCGGTCAGCAGCAACCTGCGTCTAGCCGTGTACAGCTATGGCATGCGACAGAGAATGGATGAGCTGGCGTTCACCGCGATGTGGCAGAGATACCAGACGGCGACCTCCGGGCAGGACAAGACGGTTATCATTCGCGCAATCGCCCAAACTCAAAACATATCGCACGTGCACAGGTACATCATTCTCTAGCGCAGCAGCAGAGTGTGTGATGAAATGCAATGCATCGCACATATTGTGTAACCACATTGAAAGTCTGAAATGAGCTGTGTCGATATGCACGATTATTATATTGCCCCAACCTGCTATTATATAAAAAAGATAAGATAAGATAAATTTATTATGTGGCAACTTTACAGTTGGGTTGTACATGTGCATTCATACTAAAATCAATAATTCCATACAATATCATATTAATGTACAATGTTAGCATATCTTGTTAAAATTAAAATCATCATTGGAAACCTATGTAATAAATTTAAAACATATACATTAAGATATACTTTACATAAACATTGTTATAAAAATAAATAAAAAGTTAAATCAAATTAAATTGTCTGTTAAAATACATGTACATTACTAGCCTATCTGAAAATGCTCCAAACACCACGGAATTAAGGAATTTTTGTAGCGATTAGTGTTTGAGCTTGGGATAGGTAACTTGTTACACAACCTCAAGGCATATGGCACATTTCGACCATTTGGTACTAACGCATTCAGTTTGTGATCCCTACTCTTCATTTTAGCGAAATACGCTCTACAAAATTCATCGCATCTGCGGTGCAACGTCGGTAGGTTTACCATCTGCAGGATATTTTCGTACTGATAACCTGGAAATATAGTTTTGAGACACCTTTTTTGAATTATTTCTATGTTGTCCGATAAATATTTCATATGCCATAGAGGGCACGCATATTCGACTACAGGTCTAATTACAGATACATAAATTCTAATCAAATTGTTTTGGTTGATACCAGCACGTTTCAATTGATAAATCATGTACACTCTCTTTCTTGCCTTTGACATTATTTCATCTACATGTGCATTCCAACTTAAGTCAGATGATATAGTTACTTATAAAGTATGAATACATGTACCGAAGCACCAAGTATGTGGCTTACACCAAAATGAGACATAAAAATAGTAATTGCAATGATGAATTATCGTCCCCATAATTAAGAGTGTCGGCGTTTTAATCGATAATAATAATAATAATAATAATAATAATAATAATAATAATAATAATAATAATAATAATAATAATAATAATAATAATAATAATAATAATAATAATAATAATAATACAACAATTTATTTGCATAGCACACGAATCAATAGCATTACTGTCAGGCGCTATACATGCATCTATAAATATTAGATAAGATGGAATGATATATTAAAACAAACAAAACATATTCTAACTATAGACCTATATATGAAATAGTAACATAAAACAAAACCTTCACGACACTACTTATTTACCTCAGTGTGCAAAGAAGTAAAAGTAAATGATCTATATTTAACAAAAAGCGAAAATGCTAAAATGTGATAACATTAATTATTTTAAAAAGATAATAATAATAGCACGTATGGTATGGGTAAATTCATTCTATGACAATTACGATGCGCTACCTTTTTTCGACGTGATGCTCGCAGGTACCTGGAGATGATCAAAGAAGAAGAGCGGGTGGTTCGGCGGCAGGACTTCTGTCACGCCGTCGCTTACCTCGCCTTTAACCCATTTGCCCGACCCACCGCGTGGGAATGGATGAAAGGCCACTATGAAGAACTCGTGAATAGGTGCAATGCATTTAAACAAAGGGTTTGCAAACTGTTGACCAAAGGCTGGCTATCATGTCGGATGATATCTGAATGGGTTGTAACAGCATAACGCACACACATACGCCTACATTTAACTACACCAAACACGCACGCACGCACACACGCACACACGCACATACGCACGCACGCACGCACGCACACACATACTCAGGTCTATTACACATATAAACAAATGCACACACGCATGCCCATACACATGCATACACGAATGAACGAAAACACACATGTACACACGCACACGCACGCGCACACACACACGCGCGCGTACACACACACACACCTACAAACACTTAGGCTCACGGACAAGGACACATATATAAACACAGGTCTATTACATATAATGCACGCACGTATGCCCACGCCTATGACGAACGAACGCACACCCGTACCCAAACGCACATATACACACGCACAAACACACACACACACGCACGCACGCACGCACACACCACACACACACACAGCACGCACGCACGCACACACACACACACGAAACACAAACACAAACACGAACACGAAACACAAACACGCACCCGCACCCGCACCCGCACACGCACACGCACCCGCACCCGCACCCGCACCCGCACCCGCACCCGCACCCGCACCCGCACCCGCACCGCACCGCACCGCACCCGCACCCGCACCCGCACCCGCACCCGCACCCGCACCCGCACCCGCACCCGCACCCGCACCCGCACCCGCACCCGCACCCGCACCCGCACCCGCACCCGCACCCGCACCCGCACCCGCACCCGCACCCGCACCCGCACCGCACCCGCACCCGCACCCGCACCCGCACCCGCACCCGCACCCGCACCCGCACCCGCACCCGCACCCGCACCCGCACCCGCACCCGCACCCGCACCCGCACCACCCGCACCCGCACCCGCACCCGCACCCGCACCGCACCACCCGCACCCGGCACCGCACCGCACCGCACCCGCACCGCACCGCACCGCACGCACCGCACCGCACCACCCGCACCGCACACCCCGCCCCCAAGTGTTTTTTTGATCTGGCAACGATAATTAACCATGCAGCAACACTACCCGCACCCGCACCCGCACCCGCACCCGCACCCGCACCCGCACCCGCACCCGCACCCGCACCCGCACCGCACCGCACCCGCACCCGCACCCGCACCCGCACCCGCACCCGCACCCGCACCCGCACCCGCACCGCACGCCGCACCCGCACCCGCACCCGCACCCGCACCGGCACGGCACGGCACGGGCACGGGCACGGGCACGGGCACGGGCACGGGCACGGGCACGGGCACGCGCACGCGCACGCGCACGCGCACGCGCACACGCACACGCACACGCACACGCGCACAAATGTGTTTTTTTGATCTGGCAACGATAATTAACCATGTGCAAACTATCGTTACGTTATTGTTTTTCAGGTTTGGACTTGGAAATTATCTTTTCAACAGACTTGTGCCATATATATTACAGAAAGGATCGGAAAAATCGGACTTGATAGAGGTAACATGTTGTCCTCGTTGTTTGTACTGTAAATAGTAAAATCACCTTATAAAATCCTTATAACATGCGTTGTGCACCTATCGGCAATGTCAGCGTCGTTCCAATAATTATAATAATAATGTATCAATTAATGGATGATTAATCACGAGATGAGTCACATCATGTTTATGTGTCAAATGTATTAAAATACCAACAGACGAACAGAAGAACACACAAATGCGTTGTTTGTAGGCGGAAGATTTTTTCGAGAGATATCCAAAAGCTGGATCTGGCAAGAACAAGCGGAAAGCAGCTTTGGCCACGATTAAACGGAATATTGCGTGGAAGAAGAAACATATTAAAACCATCGTGACGTGGCTGAAACTTCACTTATGAGACATTCAGGTTTGTATAACAACGTGCCGAAGAATTGGGCCACAGAGGAACTATGCCAACGACTTCGTGTCACAGTTTGTAAATTGTATTCACTAGACATCATGCTGCAAATGTCAGCGTGAGTTAAAAATGACAACTGACCTAGAAGTATAAGAACAACAAACGTTCGTAAGTGATACGTTTTTCATTGTGTACCAGCTGCGTCGATCCTAACATAGTGGTTTTTGTTTTGTTAATACCGCCACAATGATTCCCGTGATATGTGACAACGTATTTGTTGATCCGGTTATCGAAGCTAATAGCAGCTAGTTTGGTGCTGTTGTAATATTATTGATCAATGTTTATGTCCACCATATAATGTGTCCCGTCGAGTTGTAGGATATAAGACAAGTGCTGCTTACACATATTGCATTGGCTTGTATATAATATAATATTTGTATTTGCATGTTGTAAATAGGAGTAGGAATTTCCGCATTCGATAGATGAATCAACACATATAAACACTTGCAGTAATTAATCTAAAGTAAGTGAATGTTCATGTAGCAAGTAATTAACTTGATGGAAATAAATCACAAATATGAAACAGTTTCTGTTGTACTGTTTATTTGCAAAACCTAAATAAATGTAACGAATCATTTTCTACCAGACATATGTCGTTGATGTTCAATGTATTCCCACGAACGTTTTGGTTGACGGTCCAGATGTTGAAACGAAGAATGTGTTTGCTGTACAGAGCTGTTTAAAGTTTGCTTCTTAAACAGTACGCGGTACATCTGGTACATTTCCAACAATATAGGGTAGGTTATACGCATTATTTTCTAACGTGTTCCAAATGCCATATGGAGGAAACGGAGGTGGCTACGGCTAACCACTCGAGTACAAATGCATGTAAAACCCCTAATATCAATCTTGTCAAAAGTACTTTCAACATAACCATAACCATAACCCTAAACTTCACCCTAACACTAACCCTAAACCTTATTCCACGTAAGAACAACAAAAAACTGGCATATGTATGTATGTGTGTGGTTAGCAAGTAGCCATTGCCGCAGGACACGTATGCTTATGTAACAGTAGCGCCACACTGTGGCTAGATTGGGCAACGCCAGTGATCGACTTGTATCATCTTCTCTTCAGGACGTGGGCTTTTCGAACGGAAGAGAACGCAAAGATGTCGTATTTTCTTTCATTATTTATGAGGTTTACATGGTTATGGAAGCTTCGAGAGATCTTTTAGTTCATTAGCGATGTAACATACCGTATGGAATACCGTTTTTTAATCGGTTTCAAAACTATACAAAATACCGGTTCAACGGCCGTATACAACTCTACGGCTGGCAGTGAAGTCCCGCCTTCATACAGTTAAGTTGCTCCTAACACCTCGACCAGTACACTGACACATATGGATACACTTAGCCACACCAGAACGTGTCCACTCAACACCACACTATATTATAGAAATACATATTTATCAACGTATATACGAGTCGATTTGTTGTAAACATCTGGGCACACGGTGAATAAGCAAACATGTGATTGAGATGAAGGCAGAGTGGAAAGCGACTGGTCGTGCAGCATTAGATTAGGTTTGAAGCTGCAAAAATCGAAGGTAAACGAATGACCAAATAATACATCTGGAGAAAGAGGACATTACGGGTGGTCACGTGAAATGGAGCAGCTGTACAAAACATTTGCTGTGGGACTGGATATGGAAAAGTTAACACAGTAGAGCTTGTGCCTTTGTCAGGGAAAGAATTATGTATATCAGTATCGAGTCACTAAGATTGCTTTGGTCGTATCATAGAATGCCTAGCACCTTTCGAAAATGGTGAGATTACCGTTTGGAGTACTAGCGGGGCCGAGGAAGGACACATGTTTCAAACTGGTGGAACAGTGTAGTTGTATATGTGAATCTGTAGCGTTGAAGAAGTGATGACAAATTAGACGTCTGACGATGGATATTTGTAAACGGAATATCAACCAAGTCTGTCCGTGCCATTATGTATTTACAGGTTTATCTGGATGTACAAAAGGTGTAGCGTTCATGTAATGGTTTAACAGAGATTGTGTGTGTGTGTGTGTGTGTGTGTGTGTGTGTGTGTGTGTGTGTGTGTGTGTGTGTGTGTGGTGTGTGTGTGTGTGTGTGTTTTGTGTGTGTGTGTGTGTGTGTGTGTGTAGTGTGTGTGTGTGGGGGGGGGTGGGTGGGGTGGGGTGGTGGGTGGGGTGTGTGTATGTGAGAGTATGTTTGTGTGTGTGAGTGTTACGTAGAAGTTGGAAGAACATGTCCTACACACACACACAAACACATACACACACACACATACACACACACATATACACACACATAAACACACATACACACACATACACACACATACACATACACACATACACACATACATACACACATACACATACACACACATACACACACATACACGCACATACACACACATACAAACACACACATACACACACACATATACACACACATACACACACATACACACATACACACACATACACACATACACACACACATACACACACATACACACACACACATAACACACACACATACACACATACACACATACACACATACACACACATACACACACATACACACACATAAAACATGCACACATACACACACATACACACACATACACACATACACACATACACACACATACACACATACACACATCACACATACACACACATACACACATACACACATACACACACATACACACATACACACATACACACATACACACATACACATACACACATACACACATACACACATACAACATACACACATACACACATACACACATACATACACACACATACACACATACATACACATACATACATACACACATACACACATACACATACATACACACATACAATACACACACATACACACATACACACATACACACATACACACATACACACATACACACATACACACATACACACATACACACATACACACATACACACATACACATACACACACATACACACATACACACATACACCATACACACACATACACCACATACACACACATACACACATACACCACATGCACACATACACACATACACACATACACACATACACACACATACACACATACACACATACACACACTACACACATACACACATACACACACCACATACACACATACACACATACACGCACGCACACACACATACACACACATACACACATACACACATACACACACATACACACACGTACACACATACACACACACACACACACATACACACATACACACATACACACATACACACATACACACATACACACATACACACACATACCACATACACACATACACACATACACACATACACACATACACACATACACACATACACACATACACACATACACGCACACACACACACATACACACATACACACATACACACATACACACATACACACATACACGCACACACACACACACACCATACACACACATACACACACATACACACACATACAAACATACACACATACACACATACACACATACACACATACACACATACACACATACACACATACACACATACACACATACACACATACACACATACACACATACACACACTACACACACATACACATACACACACATACACACATACACACATACACACATACACACATACACACATACACACATACACACATACACACATACACACATACACACATACACACATACACACATACACACATACACACATACACACATACACACATACACACATACACACATACACACATACACACATACACACATACGCACATACGCACACACGCACACACGCACACACACGCATACACGCATACACGCATACACGCACACACACACATACACACATACACACACATACACACACATACACACACATACACACATACACACATACACACATACACACACATACACACATACACACATACAAACACCACACACACACATACACACATATACACATACACACATACACAACCTTCCCGAAGGTTTGACACGGTAGCACAGGATCCGGTCAAGGGTTCTACTTGTCGAGAGTCCGGAGCTCTAGCAATTGCTCCACTTCACTCATTAAGTCATTGTGGGGTTGAAATCGAAAGCAAAATCGTCGACATCGAAATGACATCAATGGAACCAAACGATTCAAAGAGAAACATCAGATGCGGAAGTCAATATCGAAAAAGAAAACACAGCCTCGGCCAATTTCTATACGTCGGATCATCGGATAGACACAAAGCAACGATTCCTAAAGATCTGTGAAACGGATATGGCGTACAAAAACAGGTAACAATGAGGTGCGTTCGTTTGTTCGTTTGCTCGTTTTTTTTGCTCGTTTGTTCGTTTGTTCGTTTGTTCGTTTGTGCGTTTGTTCGTTTGTTCGTTTGTTCGTTTGTTCGTTTGCTCGTTTGCTCGTTTGCTCGTTTGCTCGTTTGTTCGTTTGTTCGTTTGTTCGTTTGCTCGTTTGCTCGTTTGCTCGTTTGCTCGTTTGCTCGTTTGTTCGTTTGCTCGATTTGTTCGTTTGCTCGTTTGTTCATCCGTGGCTCCGTCCGTCCGTCCGTCCGTCCGTCCGTCCGTCCGTCCGTCCGTCCGTCCGTCCGTCCGTCCGTCCGTCCGTCCGTCCGTCCGTCCGTCCGTCCGTCCGTCCGTCCGTCCGTCCGTCCGTCCGTCCGTCCGTCCGTCCGTCCGTCCGTCCGTCCGTCCGTCCGTCCGTCCGTCCGTCCGTCCGTCCGTCCGTCGTCGTCCGTCCGTCCGTTCGTCCGTCCGTCGTCCGTCCGTCCGTCCGTCCGTCCGTCCGTCCGTCCGTCGTCCGTCCGTCCGTCCGTCCGTCCGTCCGTCCGTCCGTCGTCCGTCCGTCCGTCCGTCCGTCCGTCCGTCCGTC
>JAODUO010000595.1:147500-157500 GCA_025642075.2 Ridgeia piscesae
ATAAGCAATCTGGTAAACTGTAATGTTTTCTCCAGTGTAATGATTTATCATCATAAATGTCAGTGTAAATGTATCTCCTCCTAGGATAGAAGTTCACGTTGTGTATCTGGACCGCTAGTCTCTGATCTACCTGTTGGCGATACGTATTAAAAATGGTAGTAAATGGGAGTTATTTACTTTTTATTTGGACACTTTTAGTAGTGGTGAATCATTTTACAGAAGGCATCTCCGTGGCGTCATGTTCAGTTATTCAGGTACAATGGCGTCAATGGCGACAGAAGAATAAAAATTGCCATGGTTTAGCTTAGTTTCGAAATGATATAATGTTGACGATTGCTGCCCTCCATACCTTGCTCTACGGGCGGGTGTGAGCTAGTACAGATTGTGTTAATGTCTACTCCTTTTTTATTTCCGAGGGCGTCTCAATAAAGGGTTTTGCAAATATAAAACATTCAAGTAATCCGAAACAATTTGGATAGGATTCATGTCATCCACCCATACCTTATCAATAATAATCATAATAATCATAATAATCATAATAATCATAATAATCATCATAATCATCATAATCATCATAATCATCATAATCATCATAATCATCATAATCATCATAACCATCATAACCACCATAACCATCATAACCATCATAACCATCATAACCATCATAACCATCATAATCACCATAACCATCATAACCATCATAACCATCATAACCATCATAATCATCATAATCATCATAATCATCATAATCATCATAATCATCATAATCATCATAATCATCATAATCATCATAATCATCATAATCATCATAATCATCATAATCATCATAATCATCATAATCATCATAATCATCATAATCATCATAATCATCATAATCATCATAATCATCATAATCATCATAATCATCATAATCATCATAATCATCATAATCATCATAATCATCATAATCATCATAATCATCAATCATAATCATCAATCATAATCATCAATCATAATCATAATCATCAATCATAATAATCAATCATAATCATCAATCATAATCATCAATCATAATCATCAATCATAATCATCAATCATAATAATCAATCATAATAATCAATCATAATAATCAATCATAATAATCAATCATAATAATCATTCATAATAATCAATCATAATAATCATACCAATAATAATAAATGGAAAGGCTAATATGTTACAACGATACGTTGACATTTATCTACGTCTTCAAGTGTTGGAGTTGTTATCTATGTCTTCAAGTGTTGGAGTTGTTATCTATGTCTTCAAGTGATGGAGTTGTTATCTATGTCTTCAAGTGTTGGAGTTGTTATCTATGTCTTCAAGTGATGGAGTTGTTATCTATGTCTTCAAGTGATGGAGTTGTTATCTATGTCTTCAAGTGATGGAGTTGTTATCTATGTCTTCAAGTGATGGAGTTGTTATCTATGTCTACAAGTGATGGAGTTGTTATCTATGTCTACAAGTGACGGAGTTGTTATCTATGTCTACAAGTGACGGAGTTGTTATCTATGTCTACAAGTGACGGAGTTGTTAAAATAATTACAAGTATATCTCATACAGAGGGTCACAATTCTTTCTATTGACAAAACGTATAGAACATATTACACGTCAGGGAATTGCAACTGATTGATTACATCAACACTTATCACATGTGTACAGGCACAGCTGTAATTGTACACAAAGAGCAGAATTAATTGTTCACTTATGTGTTCACAGTGGAGTACTGAAATAGTTATTTTCCATTATTTTATTCCAAATTGATCCCCCAACTCTATTTCTACAATATTCTAAAAGTGTGCATCTGAACGTCTCGCATGACGTTGTGCAATTAACCATCTCACAAACGGTCGGGCATCATATATGGTCATACGTTTATTGTAACTTTTTTCTCGAGTAACAGCGACGCCAGGTCGTCAATGTTTATCAGTTTTAACGACGCCACCAACGTTGGCAGAGATAGCGAGATGCCGCGCGAGCTGTTGGTGTATTACTGGGCCTACATGTGGCAGCCGTGATGCTAAGACAACTCGACAGTTGAACGGCGTAGGGCCACGGATGCTGTCAGCGAGCTAAAATAGGAATATACGTGTGAGATTCCGCAAGACTCCGATTACAGTTTACCGATGACGGCCATTTCGTTGTCGATCACTAAACAAGCTGAACTTTCATCGGAGAATTTATAAATAGGGTTGAATAAACCGCTTTCTTTCTTGTTACACGCGAACGCATCATGTGTCAGTTTATCATTGTTGTGATTGTGTATATCTGTTGTCACATTTGGTTAGCGTCAGGAGACGTGCAGCGAAATTGTAGATGTGACTGTGATTTGCTGTTGACAACGTAGGCATGTATCGTATTTACCCGAACTCGTTCCATGCAACCTGCGTTGTTCTTATTTTCAAAAATATGACATTATCTGCCTGTTGTGTTCGGTAGTCGTCAACTGCCTTCCCGGATGGCATCGTGATGGGATTTATTGCAAGGGAACATGCTTTGAACGAAACGGCCGTTCCGTGGAAAGACATAATGGTTACATAATAATACTAATAATACTAATACTAATACTACTACTACTACTACTACTACTACTACTACTACTACTACTACTACTACTACTACTACTACTACTACTACTACTACTACTACTACTACTACTACTACTACTACTATATTATATTACTACTACTACTACTAATAATAATACTAATACTAATACTAATACTAATACTAATACTATACTAGTACTACTACTACTACTACTACTACTACTACTACTACTACTACTACTACTACTACTACTACTGCTACTGCTACTACTACTTCTACTACTACTACTACTACTACTACTACTACTATTATTACTATCTACTACTATAATAATAATACTAATACTAATACTAATACTAATACTAATACTAATACTAATACTAATACTAATACTACTACTACTACTACTACTACTACTACTACTACTACTACTACTACTACTACTACTACTACTACTACTACTACTACTACTACTACTACTACTACTATTACTACTACTACTAATTGTAACACTTATATAACGCCTATATCCTTGAAGAATGAAACTCAGAGGCGCAACAAACAAAATCATTTGGCCTAATCATAAGCGGAGAAAGGCAAAAGTCGTCATTGGACCATGGAACCGCAGAAACAATTATGGTGGAAAAGCAAGTTCAAAAAAAATTTGTATGTTTTGAGTTTTACGAAAGCTGGCTATAGTTTCAGAAGATATGATTGTAACAGGGAGTTGATTCCAGATACTTGGCACAACATCGGAAAACAGCTATGGCCCTGGTATAATTGACACTCTATTGTCGTTGATGTGATATTATGAACTATGTACTGAATAGAAGAGGAGTATTTAAACATACACATACTCTATTTAAACATACACATACTCTCCCATAGGACGTACGCTGCGATTACAAGATACACAGTTTATGGTATGCTTATATTACCAGGGCAAACAGGATGCAAACTAGCTAGAACCAAGACGGAATATAACATATACGACGCAGACTCAAAAGCGGAACTGTTTAACTTCTGTTTCCCAAACTGGCTTTGTTTCTAAGCTCAACCCTGGCAAACCTGCTGTCTCTGTAGTTGCACAGAACGTTCAACTCCTAGCCACTATAAAGTGATTTAAAACTATAGCCAACTTAGCAAAATTTAGTTGTTTCAAATGGTATTCCCGCCTTAAACCTTCTCCGGTTTCATGCGACCGATAGCGCGCGAGGATGAAATAAGCCAATGTAGTTTTTTCCCTGCAACCTCGAGTGTTAACGTCATTTAATTTTTTCTCCGTCGCGCCCGAGAATTAAATAAGCCAATGTAGTTTTTTCCTGTAACGTCGAGTGTTAACGTCATTTCATTTTTTCTCCGTCGCGCCCGAGAATGAAATAAGCCAATGTAGTTTTTTTCCTGTAACGTCGAGTGTTAACGTCATTTCATTTTTTCTCCGTCGCGCCCGAGAATGAAATAAGCCAATGTAGTTTTGTTCCTGTAACGTCGAGTGTTAACGTCATTTCATTTTTTCTCCGTCGCGCCCGAGAATGAAATAAGCCAATGTAGATTTTCCTGTAACGTCGAGTGTTAACGTCATCTAATTTTTTCTCCGTCGCGCGCGAAGATGAAATAAGCCAACGTAGTTTTTTCCCTGTAACATCGATTGTTAACGTCATTTCATTTTTTATCCGTCGCGCGCGAGGACGAAATAAGCCAATGTAGTTTTTTCCTGTAACGTCAAGTGTTAACGTCATTTCATTTTTTCTCCGTCGCGCGCGAGGACGAAATAAGCCAATGTAGTTTTTTCCCTGCAACCTCGAGTGTTAACGTCATTTAATTTTTTCTCCGTCGCGCGCGAGGACGAAATAAGCCAATGTAGTTTTTTCCTGTAACCTCGAGTGTTAACGTCATTTCATTTTTTCTCCGTCGCGCCCGAGAATGAAATAAGCCAATGTAGTTTTTTTCCTGTAACGTCGAGTGTTAACGTCATTTCATTTTTTCTCCGTCGCGCCCGAGAATGAAATAAGCCAATGTAGTTTTGTTCCTGTAACGTCGAGTGTTAACGTCATTTCATTTTTTCTCCGTCGCGCCCGAGAATGAAATAAGCCAATGTAGATTTTCCTGTAACGTCGAGTGTTAACGTCATCTAATTTTTTCTCCGTCGCGCGCGAAGATGAAATAAGCCAATGTAGTTTTTTCCCTGTAACATCGATTGTTAACGTCATTTCATTTTTTATCCGTCGCGCGCGAGGACGAAATAAGCCAATGTAGTTTTTTCCTGTAACGTCAAGTGTTAACGTCATTTCATTTTTTATCCGTCGCGCGCGAGGACGAAATAAGCCAATGTAGTTTTTTCCTGTAACGTCGAGTGTTAACGTCATTTCATTTTTTCTCCGTCGCGCGCGAGGACGAAATAAGCCAATGTAGTTTTTTCCCTGTAACCTCGAGTGTTAACGTCATATCATTTTTTCTCCGTCGCGCGCGAGGACGAAATAAGCCAATGTAGTTTTTTCCTGTAACCTCGAGTGTTAACGTCATTTCATTTTTTCTCCGTCGCGCGCGAGGACGAAATAAGCCAATGTAGTTTTTTCCTGTAACCTCGAGTGTTAACGTCATTTCATTTTTTCTCCGTCGCGCGCGAGGACGAAATAAGCCAATGTAGTTTTTTCCTGTAACCTCGAGTGTTAACGTCATTTCATTTTTTCTCCGTCGCGCGCGAGGACGAAATAAGCCAATGTAGTTTTTTCCTGTAACCTCGAGTGTTAACGTCATCTAATTTTTTATCCGTCGCGCGCGAAGACGAAATAAGCCAATGTAGTTTTTTCCCTGTAACCTCGAGTGTTAACGTCATTTCATTTTTTCTCCGTCGCGCGCGAGGACGAAATAAGCCAATAGAGTTTTTTTCCCCGTAACATCGAGTGTTAACGTCATCTAATTTTTTATCCGTCGCGCGCGAAGACGAAATAAGCCAATGTAGTTTTTTCCCTGTAACGTCGAGTGTTAACGTCATTTCATTTTTTCTCCGTCGCGCGCGAGGACGAAATAAGCCAATAGAGTTTTTCCCTGTAACATCGAGTGTTAACGTCATATCATTTTTTCTCCGTCGCGCGCGAGGACGAAATAAGCCAATGTAGTTTTTTCCTGTAACCTCGAGTGTTAACGTCATATCATTTTTTCTCCGTCGCGCGCGAGGACGAAATAAGCCAATGTAGTTTTTTCCTGTAACCTCGAGTGTTAACGTCATCTAATTTTTTCTCCGTCGCGCGCGAGGACGAAATAAGCCAATGTAGTTTTTTCCTGTAACCTCGAGTGTTAACGTCATCTAATTTTTTCTCCGTCGCGCGCGAGGAAGAAATAAGCCAATGTAGTTTTTTCCTGTAACCTCGAGTGTTAACGTCATCTAATTTTTTCTCCGTCGCGCGCGAGGACGAAATAAGCCAATGTAGTTTTTTCCTGTAACCTCGAGTGTTAACGTCATCTAATTTTTTCTCCGTCGCGCGCGAGGATGAAATAAGCCAATGTAGTTTTTTTCCAGTAACCTCGAGTGTTAACGTCATTTCATTTTTTCTCCGTCGCGCGCGAGGACGAAATAAGCTAATGTCGTTTTTTCCCTGTAACATCGAGTGTTAACGTCATTTCATTTTCCCGCCGCACAATCACACGTTCTGTTAGTAGCTTTTCTGCATTAATTTTGCTATAATATATTTAGTTTTCGGTGGGAAGTTCCGAACGAAACTGTAAGCGTCTGGCCGGTAACATTTGAAGAGAGGAAGGTACGTTTAGCCGAACAGTATGTCAACAAACACACATGAACACATGCAAACTGCCCCTCTCTCAAGATCAGTTTCTGTTTGCCTGGCTTACCGATTGAAACACTAAACAAACGTAGAGTACAGCTTGAACTACATTCAAAATAACACGACTTAAGAGATCACGCTCCAGTCACCCGGCGACTGATGTAAAGGCAAGTTCTTGTATAGCGCAGTATCCAATCCTCAGGACCGTTCAAACCGCTTTACACTTTACTTCCCTGACAGACCTGTTCACTCAGACACCATCTCGGCTTCTCTGGGAAGCATCCAGCCATATGCTTCAATTAATGCGCGAAGGCTTCTCGTACACATACCCACCACTGTCTATAGCCAGGTACTCCCACCACTGCCTATAGCCAGGTATTCATTTATACAGCTGAGTGAACTGGAGCAATGTAGAGTGAAAAAAACTTGCCCAAGGTTTTAACACCGCAGCACAGGATTAGAACCCGGGTTCTCGTAGTCGGGGGTCCGAAGCTCTCCCCCTGAGCCATTGCGCTGTTGTGTCAGACCGACTCTAGACGAGGTCGGTCTCACTACTCAATCCAGCTGCCGGGACCAGTGGAGGCCCCGCCTGGTGTCAGTCCGACCAGACGGGAGAACGTGAGCGGCGAGTGTGATCTGCTAGCAGCTCATTACTCCGCCTTGTTTTCGCCGTAGCAGCCGAAGGTGTTTGCCGTACAAGAAACACAGCTGTCTGCATTGCAACAATGCTTTTGGGTTGTTGGTCTCGTTCCTGGTGTTGGCCGCATTCTTCTAATACCTGCTCATTCGCCGACGCCCGATGTGGTCATCTTCGGACTAGTAGGGAGGTGGCTGGGACCGTTGTATACTATCGAAATTACACATACAGTGTATGCGAATGCGCATGCTTATGTGCGAGTGTGTGCGAATGCACGTGTTTGCAATTGTATACAGTCTACCGCTGCATCAGTGGCCGCCCAGCGTTCTGTTGTTGTAATTAGTTATACTATAATGTATAACTATATAACGTTTCGTTTCACCTTGCATCATGACTTCACGATATAGCTATAATACCGTATATGTAATGCTATGCACTGGACCCATATAACTAACTAACTAACTAAATAAATAAATAAATAAACTTATATAGCGCCAAATCAAGTTAACAACTATTCATGGCGCTTTACATGTACATGTCCTTAAAAATAATGACTTAAACGTATGACTAAGATTAACTCTACATTATAAAAGTGCACATAGACAGAGTAACAAAAACATAATAAATAAATAAATACAATATAGAAGGCTAAAAACGTTAGTCTAAAATGTCATTTAAGAAGGTAGAAGTAATGTTCTCTTTACGAATGATGCATTCACAAATTGTCTCTTCACTTATTATCACTGCATCAGTTTAAATATTGTAGAAAATGTAGTGTCTTTAAGGCACTCTTAAAAGCCTTCGGACTGACAAAGGTGGTCGCTTCCAAAGGTCCGGAGCAGCTGCGGGGAAATTCGCGTCTCCAGCTTTGCAATTTGGTTTAGGTCTTTTAAGCTGTTTGGTTCCCACTGAGCGAAGTGATCTGGTTGGCGTGTAGATGCAGATAAGATCACGCAAGTACACTGGTCCACGACAGTTGACCGCTCTGTGGACGAGTAGCATTATCTTAAACAGACACGTTCCCAGACCGGCAGCCAATGGAGTTCTTTCAGCACTGACGTGATGTTGGAATATTTTGCCACACGCATGATCAGTCTAGCGGCAGTATTTTGAAGACGCTGTAGTCTGGCAAAGTTCTTGCCAACTGTGCCATATAACAGAGAATTACAATTGGTCCGTCAAACAGATAAATCCGATTCCATCAAATACTTTACCACTGCTTCACGTCTAGAAATACGACCGCTTCTTTTGTCAGTTCACAGGAGGAACTCGACTCAACAGACAGACGGACAGACAGACAAATTGTAAAAAAAACTCGGCAAGAAGCGTTAACTAGAAAACAGCTGCGTTTGCCGAATCTGGTCTACTCGTTTGAGCTACGAGGAACGTTTGATGTATGTCGTTAGAGTCTGTTGCAACCGCTGGGCCCGACGAGCAAGCTGCAATCAATTTGCAGAAGTTTGTATGTAGTATTATGTACACACTCGGAGTCACGCGTTGGCGCACACCCACGTATAAATACACAGCGACGCTTACAGATGTGTGAAACATAAACGTTAATGCTTATTTACATACACACGGCTCCGTTCAAATAAACTATGCAAACGGTGGATAAGAATGTATCTAAACTATACATCGAATATGAGAAATTGCCTAAATGGGAATGGCTCAGAGGGTATTTGAATGGAAAAATGCGTCTGCGAATCGTATACAAATATAATAAATTATATAACTGCAAGCTATTTGACAATGGTGGATTATGCAGCCAACAAATGTTATGATATAATTTGGGCATTCAATAAGCTGGCCATTTCGATGATAACAATTGTTGTGTGGAACTTCCTGTTTGGAATATAACCTCGTTCATTTACATATTCCCCGAAAACAAACTGGCAGCTATATGGTGTGCCCATATCTGTGGCCACAGAAAATTAACCTGCTGTTAAGTAATGCATTTTCACCCCGTGTATGAAAACTCGTATCAGGCGGCATCAACACAGAACTATACACTTCGCTGTGATGTTCTTTGGGTAAGGGTGTCATACGTTGTTGGTCACCGCCGCGCGCAGGGGTGATGATCGAACGCCGAAGGAAAACACGCCCATCGCGACACGTGTGCAAAGCAAAGATATGACGGCAGGCGTCTGACAGCGTTCCCTCGGCTGTCTGGGAGTGGGAGCCGGCGACGGGCTGGGAAGCGATGAGGAGCGGCTCTCGCGCAGTGCAATTAGCGGCCAGATGAGACGACGGACGGTGATAGAGACGGACGTATCTGGTGGTGGTCTACACGGCACTGCACTGCGGGGACGGATGCGACGGAAAGTTGTAAGGTGAACACTGAAGCGATTGCACGCAACATTAGATACACACGGAATGCTACGATTTTCTCACTTGAAGTGGCCAGAAGTAAATTAGCCAATACCGTTGATTAATCAGAACATTACCCTAGAAGAGTTGAAACATAAACAGTTTGTTCGGTCGGGATTATTGAGCCAACACAACTGGAAGGACGCACATGTATATTTAATTTTCTTCAGATCGAATTGAAAGTAGATAGCTTTGCAGTTGTGCTGTTTTATCAGGAGCCGAACAAACCGGAAGAATGATTGCGCCTGCATCTGCATTTGTTGTGACGCTGACGTTGATCGTGGCGTGTGCTGGCAGCGAGTGTTCCCGTCTACCGATACGACAGTGCGAGCACGAACGATTCAAAAAGGCAACGTACCCGACGGTATTTGGACACACTGAAACAAAAGCGACCAGGATTATCTCGCGTCTCCTCCCCCTGATACCGGAAGCTGACAAGGAGTGCGCACGCGCAATTCGCCACTTCCTGTGCGCGTTATACGTCCCGCCGTGCGTTCCGAACATTGGCGTCGCCATGCCGCCGTGTCGTCATGTCTGTCAGGCTGCCGCCCGGTGCCACGAGCTGACAATGAATAGCAGCTTTGTCTGGAGAGACGAGTGGAACTGTGCGAACTTTCCATCAGAAGGCGATATGTGCATACACTAT
>JAODUO010000595.1:172500-175000 GCA_025642075.2 Ridgeia piscesae
TGTTTACTCTTTGACCTAACCATGAAAACGATTTCTTACAGCCGCCAAACTTATCTTCACACATCTTACATTCATATGCACCCACTAGGTTACAACATAAAACCATCTACATTCCTGTAAAGAATAAAATTAAGAAAACAAACTCGCGCAGAACTCGACATGATCTACTGCGGCTAGATGGAGCTAGGCGCTTACCGTAACATCGGAAATTTATCGCAGGCGTTGCTAAATAAACGACCTTAACAATTTTCGGTTTTATGCTAACCCTAATGTAACCGTAACCCTATCTAAGCCTAAGCTAACTTTAGCTAATCCTAAGCTTACCAGAATACCTAACCTTAAACCTTCATCCGACACTGCCAACAAAAGACCCCTCGACACAATACCGATATTACGGTAAGCTGCGCGTAGCCGCCACGGACGGCAATGTCACTGCATTGCCGGCGAGTTTTACGCGTGTTTGTTTTGTGAAGTTTATTCGTTTAAGTAATGTTAGTGATTTTATTTTGTAACCTAGTGTGTGTATACGAATACATATACGCGAGGAGTAATTTGGCGGTTGTAGTCTTTTTCATAGTTAAGTCAGAAAGTAAAAGATCGCCCGGGAGCAATTTTGCTCGGAGGACATGAAAGAAAATATTCAAGCCATATTCGTTTATAGCTGCGATTTTCGAATTTCGAATCGAATCGAATAGCGGGAAAACATTCGAATATTCGAAATTTCGAATACGAATCGAATATTCGTCTTATATTTGCTAGACACTGTTGCAATTACTGAAACCTGGCTCACTAACAAAGGCCCTCTCTGTAACCAGAGTTCTGACGCCACCCCGATACAATTTAATTCGTCGCGGTGGTGACATTGCAATATTACACAAGGAATCTGTCAAAGCAACATCTTTGAAAACATCCAGCAAAATTAATTCTTTTGAAGCTATGAGTATAAAGTTAACGCTATATGGAAAATGTGTGATTCTGCTCGTGGTTTATCGTCCACGACCAAATAAGAAGAACAGATAATTGGTTGTCGATTTCTTCAAAGAGTCTGCTGATATTCTAGATATATACGCGACACTGCCTGATGAACTGATAATTGTTGATGATTTACATTTTCATTTCGACATAAACACTAACGTTCATGTGAGACGCTTCCATGACATGTTGGATAGTCACGGCATGACACAGCATGTGGAGGTAGCAACACACCAAGAAGGTCATTTTAGGTTTAATTATTTAATTATTAATTATTGCTCGCTCTTATTCCTGCGTTGCTGACACGGTGGTCGCTGACCTCATTTAGATTTAACAAGATTTAACAAGATTGCCACCTAGAGATTCAACTCTAGATGGCAGGTGGACTAGGAAGCCATTTGGCTTATCGAGAGTCCAACCTATCTATCTAAGAATACCCCGCCCGTCTGAGATATATGTCGATTTTATTTTTAAATATATTAACACTACTAGCATTCGTTTACTGTTCTTTGTGAAAATGAAAATTTTCTAATATCCAGTCTACACTGCTTCTTTGCTAATGTAACTCCATGTCCTCTAGTCCTTCTCTCTTCCTTGACTGTGAACAACATATTTCTGTCAATATTTTCATACCCATTCAATATTTTAAACACCTCAATCTGATCTCCTCTCAATTTTCTGGTTTCTAGTGTTGTTAAACAACATTCTTTTAGACGCATTTCATAACTAATATTCCTGAGTTTTGGTATCATTTTGGTTGCTCTCCTTTGTACTCTTTCTTTAAGATCACTGTGCGGTACATATTCATGAACTAAAGAGATATTGTTAAGAAGATGCTCTATACTGCCAAGTCCGAGTTCTATGCCAACCAAATTAAGGACCAGGCTGGCAGCCCAAAAAGCCCTTTTCCGGACAGTGGGTTCTCTGTTGTACACAAACGCCTGCCAACATTGCCTACTTGGGACAATTACTAGATGAATTCAGCACCATGAATTCAGCGTTTTCACTTTAAAAGAACATTTATAATATCCGAACACTTTTAATATCTTCTATTTATCAACTAGTCTTTTTCAATTTGTAATATAATTAACTATTATTTATCAGTATTAGTATTTTAATAGTACTAAGACTAATATTATTTATTTAAATTGAACAATGTTTACTGATCTATTAATTTTACAACTACATCTCAATTTTTTTTTACTTTAAGGTAATCTCTATATTAATGCAAAGTGTAATGCGCCTCTGAATGGTTCTATTGTTAGAGATATGGCGTAGACAAATACTGTTATTATTATTATGATCATCATCTAAGATCTGATAGTTTTCAGAAACTTCACATCAGTTGGCATTCGTAAATCATGTACAGTGGCTTGGTAACAATGCGTAATGTTGCAATGAAATGTATAAAGTATACAGTGTATAGTCCGTCTTCACAATCGCACCAACTTAATGGACCGGTTCGTTGCGCTGTAGTTGCGCTGACCTAGATACTATTTCGACGACGTTTGAGCCATTTCACAGTGGT
>JAODUO010000595.1:177500-220000 GCA_025642075.2 Ridgeia piscesae
TATTGCAAATTTTTATTTATTTAGTCGATGCTGTATGTATAATTACTCTCCCAATATATATGGACATCGGGGCTTGGATTGTGTAGCGCGTTTAGAGTAACGTATGTGCACTGTTCTCACGGGTGAGGTAGTAAATAGTGGCGAAGTCAATCAATTAGTTCGACTAGGCTAAATCAAGCACTTCTCGTGCGGGATCTGCTAGGGGTAAAGACCCGTGGCTTTAGAGACGAAAGGAGTCGACAAGATATATAAGTCAAGCAGGTACAGTGTTTCGGATGTCTGGAAAATATGTGTGCCAAACTTGGGAGTATGACAGTCGTATACTTAGACTGATTCAAGCAGATACTGATTGAACGTTCGCAACATCTCTTCCAAACACTCGACGTTGCCGTTGTCACAGGCCGCCGGTATGATGTCGTCCCTGGGTGTTCTGTAACGAAGATCAATATGAGTTAACAAAAATTAAGTATGGGATTTTATTCTGCAATCGTTTTAGATGAAACGTGTGAAACAATGCCAGATGTGTGCTAGTGGTAATACTGATAACACGATAATTTCGCTACTACACTTCCATTATTTGATATACTGTAGGTAGTCTGCCCTGGTTTTCCATATCTTTGATCTTACATCACGAATTACAAGAGCATACTTAATTTTTTTTATGTCACACTTATATATTAAAATTCAGTATGGGTTTTATTATTTGTCTACATGTGCAGTTTTTTGCTTGTTTTCAAATCTATGAAATACATGCATTGGAATATATTATAATGGTGAAAATAGCATTATAAATTATAATGTTCTGCCACTATTGTTCTCTTTACTATATTGGATGTTATTTGCCTTGATTTGATTTGTATGCAATGTAAAAAGCTACAATAAATTAACATATTTGTTATGAAAATGGACTCCTAGATTACCAATCAATACCATGGTAATATAACGTTATATATATATATATATATATATATATATATATATATATATATATATATATATATATATATATATATATATAGAGAGAGAGAAAGAGAGAGAGAGAGAAAAAAAATCTCAAATATTAAGCTGTACCATTAGAAAAATATTCAAAGTTACTCAGCTAACATGAAGATAAATAACGTTATGCCTAGCGTATCATGGAGGTACAGCTTTCTATGCTTGCAAGGAATAACAGTTACACTGTGATCCATATCACTCAGATGCACAAGGAAGACGTGTATCTAAGGTTTGATAGTTTTCAGTAATTTCGCATCAGCTGGAATTCGTAAATAATTGACAGTGGATAACTTGCTAACAATACAAAGTGTTGAAACACAATATTTAAATTACACAATATGTCCGTCGAAAACGTAGGTCTTCACAATCGTACCAACTAGATGGACCGGTTTGTTTCACTGTAGTTGCACTGACCTAGATAGTATGTCGATGACGTTTGAGCCATTTCACAGTGGTTGATATGTCCTTGTTGTATGCCTTCTTCTGGCCGATCGTTTGCCTAATGCTCGCCAGAATCGACCTTCGATATTCCTTGCTAACACCTGCATCTGGATATTTCTTGAAAAAACTTCTGCCTACAAAGGACAACGTTATGTGTTCGCAGGTCAGATCGCTACTGCAGTCGGCTCTTTTAAGTTGATTTACGATAACAGCAATAGTAATAATTATAGTCATGCACTTTACTTTATACTCGTAATAATGTAGAATACAAATCTGGTAGTGTGTTGGCAAAGGTTATTAATAATTAGGAAATTATTAATAACTACTAAAGGTTGTTAATACAAATTTATATATATATATATATATATATATATATATATATATATATATATATTTATAGCTAATCTGGCAAAATATACATACTAAAGCCTAATAACAGTACAACGTTAATAACAGTTTTTACCGAGGTTGCATAATATTGTTTCACAAAACTGTCTGAAGGATTTACTTTACATCAAAAAACAAAACATAATTATGCCAATGCGTTACCTCTGTCAGGTCCAATTTTTCCGATTCATGACTATTAACTCCGAACCTGCAATCAGATCATCGTAATTACATTTAGTTCAATAAGATTTTTTCCCCCAACTGTTTGGCTAAATGTAGTCAAGTTGGGGAAATACGACCACATGCATTGGCATATCACAAATATGTCTGCGTGCGTGCGTGCGTGCGTGCGTGTGTGTGTGTGTGTGTGTGTGTGTGTGTGTGTGTGTGTGTCTGTGTGTGTGTGTGTGTGTGCGTGCGTGCGTGCGTGCGTGCGAGCGAGCGAGCGAGCGATCGAGCGTTCGTGCGTGCGTGTGTGCGTGCGTGTGCGTGTATGTATTGTTAAAGGGATACTCTAGTCAGTGAGAAATTCATAGTATTTACTTACATCTGTATAATATATTGGTTGTGCATAGCAATTGTGCACAAAGATCGTTAATAAACAATTAATTATAGCATAGTTGTACAAGAAATACTCCATGTTGGATTCATGGCGCTGCCATCTTGATATTTATAGTTATTCGCCAGTGACTTAAACCGCTTACGTCAATGGCGCATGCACGTTCGAACATGCTATGTGTGCCCAATCTGTAATTGGGTCACGATTCATGGCGAGACTCCGCGCGACTGGACCTGATTGGGGACTGAACACAAGAATAATATTCTAACAATGGATGACAGTTGTAGCTTCCGACTGATGAATACTAGGAAAATCAGGTCTTAAATATCTTGTGTTATACCTTTCTTATCTTAATTTTTCCGATTTAATATTGAGTTTACCACACTATCATAGACATGTAGCGATTTACGTAGTGCAGATAATAAACACGATTTTAGGCTTTAGTGTCTTTTACGGGATTTGCATTTTACGTTGCTGTACGTCGTGGTTTCGATAAGCAAGTTGCCTAAATGCACATAATCATAACACATGTATTTTGCCGCAAACAGGTTGTATTGCGCGAAAAATGGCACTCTTCATTATTAGTCAAGGTCGCCAAACACAAGTACTTGCCGCTAATGCCATGGCAAGCACCATAATAATCGATTAAACTTCATGATTTCCATAATCATTGTCAACGGGAAGTAGTGATGATAGTGACGTAAGCAATCCGCGACGTACTGGATACATCAAATAGGGCGTGTAAGTCTCGTGCGCGAAAACGAGGCTGGGGTCAGTTGGGGGCAGGCAATCCATATTCTCCATATTAACATATAGGACTTCGTTTTGTTTTTGTTTGTAATAATCGAGCTGTTCCCAAATAGCGTATTTCAGTTATATTGTCCGAATGATTATTACAAGCAGAAGCAATGGAACATTTTGCCTGTGATAATTATCACGGAAATCATGAATTTTAATCGATTATAATGGTGGTTGCCATAGCAATTCTTTTCTTTCAATTTTCAATTGAATGTGTTGAGATAAGATAAATCAACGTGAATGCTGGTGGTAACGTGTTTATTATCCGCAAGGCGGCAGCACAATCAATCTCCCGTCTTAAAATGTTTTTTTTTTAAATAAACACCGTATTAATGCCAATGTCTTTGGTTCACAGTGCTTTGCTTCTTGAAATGTCATCTAGGACCTGTGTGTAGTGATGAGGTCTTCTCACACAGTTGATCAAGTCCTTTGGATTTAGACATATGCGTAGTTCATCTGATGGTTTCGTGACGCACACAACACTGTTAACCCAGTCAGTGGGTTGGTCAACCTTCTCGATGACGTCTATTTCGATCATTCGTTTTAACGCTTCTTTTACAGCATCTTTCATAAACTCAGGGACGCGTCTTGGTAGATGCATGACAGGCTCTGCATCCTATTTCAGGTCAATAGGATAGTCGCCAGAGTATCATATTGACACCTCGAAAGCATGTCGGGTATTTCTCGAGTAATTTCTCTTTGGCATCACCATTGCCTTCACCAGATGATTTGCTGTTTCCTTCTTCCTGTATTGCATTAAGTCGACTGTTTTTGTGACAGTCATTGCATGCTGAATTTTGTTCACAGTTTAGTGAAATTACTCGAGAAATACAATATGTCGGCCGAAAACGGTGGTCTTCACAATCGCACCAACTTGATGGACAGGTTCGTTTCAATGTTGTTACACTTATCTAGATACTATTTCGACGACGTTTCAGCCATTTCATAGTGGTCCTGATTTCCTTGTTGTATGCAATCTTCTGGTTGATCTTTCGCCTAATGTTCTCCAGAGCCGACCTTCGATATTCTTTGCCAACACCTGCATCTGGATATTTCTTGAAAAAATCTTCCGCCTACAAAGCACAATGTTATATGTTCGCAGGTCAGATCGCTACTGCAATAGGTTCTTTTAAGTTGATTTATGATAACAGCAATATTAATAATATTAGTCTTTCACTTTACTTTATAGTCATATGTAGGATGCAAATCTGGTCAAGTGTGTTGGAAAAGATTATTAATAATTATGAAATTACACACACATATATATATATATATATATATATATATATATATATATATATATATATATATATATATATATATATATATATATATGATTTGTATTAGCCACCTTTAGTAATTATTGACTTCTCATATCTCTCTCTCTCTCTCTCTCTCTCTCTTTCATATATATATATATATATATATATATATATATATATATATATATATATATATATATATATATATAAATTTGTTTCTCAAAACTGTCAGCAGGATATTTGATTTACATAAAAACAAAACATAATTATGCCAATGCGTTACCTCTCTCAGGTCCGATTTTTCCGATTCATATGTTAGTATTGAAGGCACGAGACGGCTGAAATCATGATCATTAACTCCAAACCTGCAATCAGATCATCGTAATGGCATTTAATGTAATACGTGTTTCTTCAACTCTTTGGCTAAATGTAGTCAAGTTGGAGAAATACGACCACATGCATTGGCATAACACAATTGTGTGTGTGCGTGCATGCATGGGTATGTGTGTGTTCGTGTTCGTGTTCGTGTTCGTGTTCGTGTTCGTGTTCGTGTTCGTGTTCGTGTTCGTGTTCGTGTTCGTGTTCGTGTTCGTGTTCGTGTTCGTGTTCGTGTTCGTGTTCGTGTTCGTGTTCGTGTTCGTGTTCGTGTTCGTGTTCGTGTTCGTGTTCGTGTTCGTGTTCGTTCGTGTTCTGTGTTCGTGTTCGTGTTCGTGTTCGTGTCTTGTGTTCGTGTTCGTGTTCGTGTCGTGTTCGTGTTCGTGTCGTGTCGTGTTCGTGTTCGTGTTCGTGTCTCTTTCGTGTTCGTGTTCGTGTTCGTGTTCGTGTTCGTGTTCGTGTTCGTGTTCGTGTTCGTGTTCGTGTCTGTTCGTGTTCGAGTTCGTGTTCGTGTTCGTGTTCGTGTTCGTGTTCGTGTTCGTGTTCGTGTTCGTGTTCGTGTGTGTGCTGTGTGTCGTGTCGTGTCGTGTGTGTCGTGTGTGTCGTGTGTGTCGTGTGTGCGTGTGTGTCGGTGTGCGTGTCGTGTGCGTGTGCGTGTGTCGTGTGCGTGTGGTGTGCGTGTGCGTGTGCGTGTGGTGTCGTGTGGTGTGCGTGTCGTGTGTGCGTGTGGTGTGCGTGTGCGTGTGTGTGCGTGTGCGTGTGGTGTGGTGTGCGTGTGGTGGGTGTGTGTGGTGGTGTGGTGTGGTGTGGTGTGGTGTGTGTGGTGTGCGTGTGCGTGTGCGTGTGTCGTGTGCGTGTGCTATTGTTAAATATATAATATATATCATTGATATATATATATATATATATATATATATATACATATATATATATATATATATATATATATATATATATATATATATAGTGTATATATATTTATGCACATATATATATATATATATATATATATATATATATTCAGGAAAGTGTATACTCACCACGTGACGTGGTGATCACATATCAACAAAATATTATATACGATGTTTTATATAGAATTCTATAAAAAGTAGTACAACGAATACATGTGTATATCTGTTGATCATACAAGTTATATATATATATATATATATATATATATATATATATATATATATATATATATATATATATGTAACGTTAATGGTTATTGTGATTTCAGAAACATAATATTAACGGTCGTCTTATGGAGAACACATAACCGAGACTGTTTTGTCCACTTAAGCTACACTGTACTAAGCCATTAAGTCGTTTGCTGCCTTAATTTACTTCTCGACGAATTCTTCATAATTGTCTTTCATCCACTGCCAAACTGTAGGTTTAGCAAAGGTACTGTGAGCGATGCAGTTAACAGCGAGACAAAAGTTCTCGCGCTGTATTTTCGTCTCATTCACGAGAATCTGGAGATATCTGCAATCAACAGTTCGAATAATGTGTCCAATGAAGAATAATCGGCTGCATCAACGAGTATTGTTATTGTAAGGGCATTGGCAGTAGTTGTTACTAATTCCGGCACCGCTTGTTACAAATAATAAGACAAACAGTAATAACATAAGTAAGGATTATATCAATTAGAACAACAAGAATGAACGTGCAGTTACTTGTTACACACACACACACACACACACACACACACACACACACACACACACACACACACACACACACACACACACACACACACACACACACACACACACACACACACACACACACACACACACACACACACACACACACACACACACACACACACACACACACACACACACACACACACACACACACACACACACACACACACACACACACACACACACACACACACACACACACACACACACACACACACACACACACACACACACACACACACACACACACACACACACACACACACACACACACACACACACACACACACACACACACACACACACACACACACACACACACACACACACACACACACACACACACACACACACACACACACACACACACACACACACACACACACACACACACACACACACACACACACACACACACACACACACACACACACACACACACACACACACACACACACACACACACACACACACACACACACACACACACACACACACACACACACACACACACACACACACACACACACACACACACACACACACACACACACACACACACACACACACACACACACACACACACACACACACACACACACACACACACACACACACACACACACACACACACACACACACACACACACACACACACACACACACACACACACACACACACACACACACACACACACACACACACACACACACACACACACACACACACACACACACACACACACACACACACACACACACACACACACACACACACACACACACACACACACACACACACACACACACACACACACACACACACACACACACACACACACACACACACACACACCCCCAAAAAAACACACACACACACACACACACACACACACACACACACACACACACACACACACACACACACACACACACACACACACACACACACACACACACACACACACACACACACACACACACACACACACAACACACACACACAAATCATATATATATAATATAAATACAAACTCCATATATATATATATATATATATATATATCTCCCGCGAACACAATATTAAGCCATGGAAACCCATTGGAATTTTTAAGTATAAGTATTCCACGGCCTATATACAATTTTCGTTTCGTTCTCATTCGACGACCTCTGTTTGTTTTTTTCAGACAATAATTGTTTGATGACGACACGTTCAAGCTACCTCCTCCTCCACCCGTCTCTCTGAATGCCGTATCTGGACACTGACAACGAAAAGAAAGTCTAGATTCAAAACGTAAACCGAGTTTGTCAAGTGTAAATGCACCGTGGCTTATCTTAAGGGTTGGCTTTGTACGCAAAGTAACACATGTGTCCAAACTGTATACATACTTATCGACGTGGGACATATTTCGCGTCTGCCCAATCACGAGAAGGATAAATTTCATCTCAGCCGTGTTTTTCGCTGACGCTGCCGCTTCGTATTTCCGCCACATCGTGTTGAAGGCCAACTCATCAGTCCTCTGTTGCATACCGTACTTATACACAACAAATCTCAATTTTGTGCTAAATGTGTTGTCTCTGCAATGCAAAGACACATATGGTAAGTCCTGATGATGGTTGAACATAAAGCATAACACATAGGATAAAAGAAGCTTATCCACCCAGTATTAACGGAAGGGGTGGCAATTTGTAATTGATTTAGTCGGTGCTGAAAGTAGAACTATCCCCCAAATATGTATGGACATCGATGCTTGGATTGTGTAGCGCAATTGGTGGAACGTATGTGCACTGTTCTCACGGGTGATGTAGTCACTAGCGTTGAAGTCAATATATTAGTTCGCGTCTGCTAAATCAAGCGCTTCTCTTGCGATATCTGCCAGTGCTAGTTTACATGGCAACGAGTCCTGGGTTTCGAGCCGAAAAACAGTCGGCACGATATCTAAATCAAGCAGGTAAATTGTTTTCGGATGTCTGGAAAAGATGTCTGCCAAAACTAGGAGTATGACAGTCATATACTTACATTGATTCCAGCAGATACTGATTGAACGTTCGCAACCCCATTTCCAGACACTCGACGTTCCCGTTTTCACAGGCCAGCGGTATGATGTCGTCCCTAAGTATTCTGTTACGGAGAGCATTCTGACTTAACGACTATAACATATGGGATTGTTTATTTTTACAAGCGTTGTAGCTGAAAACCTTGAAACGCTGCCATATGCATGCTAGTGGTAACATTGATAACATGATAATTGAGCTACTACACTTCTATTGTTTACTACACTGTAGGTAGTATACCCTTGTTTTCCATATCCTTGATCTTGTATCTCGAACTATAAGAGCATACTTAAAGTTTTTATGTCGCACAAAGATGTTAATATATATAACATAGTTTATTATTTGTCTATGCATTCACGTTTTTTTGTTTTCAATACTATGAAATACATGCATTGGAATATATTATAATGGAGAAAATAGCATTATATATTGTTTTTCCTTGTTGTTCTGTTTACTATTTTAAAAGTTATTAGCTTTGATTTGATTTGTTACACTAAATTTGAAGTTGCCTTTTGATGGTTGCGTCATGTTTGGAAAGGTCACGCTGACCGGTCTACGTCTCACCCTTATATAAAGTGCATGTATCGTTATATATAAAATATATATATATATATATATATATATATATATATATATATATATATATATATATATATATCTAACAACACTACACCACTAATAAGTTTAAACATAGGGAGATACATATGTCACTATTTTATGAACACATACTTATAAATACATTTGATATAAAAAGAACACGTAATAAATTGGAAAGTTATATAAAAGAATGACGTTAGACGAAACATTCCTTTCATATTGAGGAGGTATTAATAATAATTATTTAGTTAATATTTTAGGCACAAATCTTATTGACAATTATGAACCTCAACTAATACGTCGATCATCCTATTATGATTCTGACAAGTTTACCGAACTAACACAAACAAAAAAACTTGTTTTAGTGTCTTACGCACAAACATTCAATCAATTAATTCTAAATTTAATGAATTAGAGTCTTTTATAGAAGAGCTAAGTAGTAATTTTTTTTAATTTAATGTAATTTGCTTACAGGAAACTTGGACATAAGAAAATGATGACTTATCACAATTTTCCCTACATGGTTATGACTGTATAGAACAAGGTAAAACATGTAGTAAAAATGGAGCGCTAATCGTATATGTCGACAATAACTATATATCTGAGGTCAAGTTAAAACTAAACATGTATGAACACTGGGAAGGCTTGGTAGTCCAAATAAATGGTGGTAATCTCTCCAAAAGCATAACGATCGGAAACATATACAGACCTCCACGAACATCAAATGATAACGTAAATGCTTTTATAAATGAATTTTCTTCCATAGTGTCATTATTAGAACACAACTGTAAAACTACTCTAATCATTGCAGGTGATTTTAATATAAATTTGTTCAAATTAAATGAAAATAATATATATAGTAGTTATTTTGACTCCTTAATATCACATAGTCTTTCCCCACAGATTACCTTTCCTACTAGATTTACTAGAACAAATGGTACTTTAATTAATAATTTCGTTTGCAAACTTAGTCAATCTATGTTGGAAAGTACTGCCGGGATTCTCATTAAAAAACTCTCTGATCATCAACCATATTTGATGCTTATAGAATTAACAGAATTAATTGTATGTAAATTAACGAATTAATGTATTAAACGACGGCGCAATGCAGTTAAATATGAAATTAAATCGTATGATACTTACAATAAGCTAAATAAAAACCCAAATGCAGATACAAATTTAAATTATGACATAATATTTAATGATATTATGAGGGCAAAGGACACGCATATGCCAACTTAGCTGGTGAAATTTAATAAGTATAAACATAAAAAAGTCTATGTGGATTACACAAGGATTACTAAGATCAATACAATATCGAGACAAATTGTATAAACAACTAAAATTAACACATCCAAATTCTTATAACTATGAAATTATTAACATAAACCTAAAAACATATAATACAATATTAAAATATACTATTCGTGCAGCCAAAAAAGTGTATTTTGAAATCAGATTTTATCGATTCAAAAACGATATAAAAATATCCGGAAAGTTATTAATGAATTTATTTCAAAAAAGCAAACACATAAAAAAGTACCATTATTTTTTATAGACAATGATAGCAAAACAACTGATAAAAAGGATATTGCAAATAAATTTAATAATTATTTTACAAATATAGGACAATCCATTACACAAGGGATTAAATACAAAGGTAGCAAAAAATACAGTTATTATTTAAATAAAAATGTAACTTCTACATTTACTTTTGACCATATTGATGAAGAAGCTGTGAGGAAAACTATAAACAACCTTCCCAAAACAAACAGCTGTGGATTTGATGGTATCTCAACAAAATTACTCAAAGTAATTGAACCTGTAATCTTAAAATCATTAACACTGTTAATAAACCAAGTTTTATACTCTGCTGTATTCCCTGATAAACTGAAAATTGCAAAGGTTATTCGTATATTTAAGAAAGATGATCCATCCTTATTTGAAAACTATAGACCAATCTCTCTTCTTCCTACCATTTCTAAAGTATTAGAAAAACTAATTTTTATACAATTATATTCATATTTCAACGAAAAGAAGTTTCTAAATGATAACCAATATGGTTTTAGAGCTAAATATTCAACAGAATACGCTGCAATTGAACTAGTTGATAGAATTGTGACTAAAATGGATAAAAATGATATACCAATTAATGTATTTCTTGACCTATCAAAGGCATTTGACACTATTGACCATAACATTTTACAAAACAAATTAGCATACTATGGCCTTAATTCATGCCTTGCATTTGTTCAAAAGTTACTTACAAAATAGAAAACAATTGACTGAAATTGAACAAATAAACTCAGACGTCTTACCTATGACAATCGGTGTCCCACAAGGTTCTGTCTTAGGACCACTATTGTTTCTTATTTATATAAACTATTTTTCACAAGCTAGTCAATTATTTAATTTGTTATGTATGCCGATGACATTACATTATCTACCTCTTTAAATTCTCTGAGCGAAACGACACTCGATAATAAAAGTACAGAAACCATAACAAATGAAGAACTCTGTAAAATTAATGAATGGCTAAATATTAATACATTATTATTAAATAAAAGCAAAACTAAATATATGGTTTTCCATATGCCTAATAAACATATGCAAGCTCTTACACTTAAAATAGATGATATATATATTGAAAGAGTAGATGAATTAAATTTTCTAGGATTTACTTTAGACACTAATCTAAATTGGAGAAAACACACGGAGAAAATATCAAATAAGTGTTCAAAAACAATTGGCGTATTAAACCGATTAAAATATGTATTACCATTAGACATAAAAGTGTTATTATATAACACTTTAATATTATCACATATAAATTATTGTATTATGATTTGGGGATATGAAAGAAATATAATTACAAGCATCCAAAAAGGTTATTCGAATAATAACCTTAAATACATATAATTCACATATGAAACCACTTTTCAAAAATCTTAAACTACTGAAAATAGAAGATATGTTAATGTTACAAGAATTAAAATTTTATTTTAAATATATTAATAAACAATTACCTTCGTATTTACTAAACTGGCAAATTATACCAAGTATTAATATACACAATTAAAATACTCTTGCAAAAGATAATATACATACTTTTAGAAGTAAGCATACATTTGCAATGAAATGTCTAAGACACAGCCTCCCACATACTATAAATGAGACTCCTGATGCAATTAAAAACAAAATATACACTCACAGCTTGCATGGCTTTATCATTTATATAAAAACATGTTTGTTAAACAACTACAGTGATATATGTACTCTATCACATTGTTATATATGTCAACAAAATTAATAAATACAATATATGTTAATGTTCATTAGCCCATCTCCACACCACATCACATTTTCTTACTAAAAGCTAACACTTCCAAATACACATTTGAGTTATACATCTTGTATACTAAGGACCATACTACTTTATTCCATGAAATTATGGTGGCTCCTATGACAGCGACATTATTGTCTTAATAGGAGCTACCGATCCCAGTTTGTAAATGTTATATGATTGTGGGTTTTTATTTTGGTACAATAAGAATTACTATAGGTGCACACATTTGTATGTATTGTAACCCTTAACGTATAGACTTATAATAGTATGTGACCATGATATAATATGTGTGTATGTATGCTTGTATAAATGTACTAACGAAATTGGTGTACTTTCAACAGATTCTACCTCTACTTGGGGTCAATAAATATTATGGTGGTTATGGTTAACGTGACAACATTTCTTGAATGTATTATATTTATAGTTCGTTTACAGACAGTCGTAATACGAGTACTCACTTGTCGCGGTTAGTTCCTGTGTTATTCACTCCCAAATGATTCACAATGGCGGAAGTTATCTCCGCCACGAAGTCCTTCAAAGAAACCATTATGACGTCTACTCCGTTATTTAGAGCGTATGTTATGTTAAGTTATAATACTGGATGAATGATATCCTATTTAGACACTTCAGTCCGAACAACATGCTTGTGTTGGTTTTTGTTGGATTAATTATAGATTGCCATCCAATGTTGCTACAGCTCAACATTACAACTACAGTCTGAAGTATTTATCCACGGCGTAATATTTGAGGTTGACACTTCAAGTTGATCATAAACTTGTCTGACGACTACAGCACTCTGGTGACAGCTCGTGTGTTATAGGACCGACGGTCTACTCACAGCCAATATCCGGTGTTTCTGCTAATCGTGTGTCCATATCACAACTTGTTCTTAAAAATTCACAACAATTATGAAACAGTTGACCAATATTCACCACTTGACAAGTTGCACATATTAAAATTATGCTACAAGGCAGTGTGTTGATACTGAACCGGAAATGCGTACTATAGGAACATACAATACAGTTGCGCAGTACGACATGTCTTACCGTGTGTAGAAAATCTTTCTTCCGGTGATGAAGCTTAATATGAAAATATTGACAGAAATATTTATTTCACAGTCAAGGAAGAGAGAAGGACTTTTCACAAAGAACAGTAAACGAATGGAACAGATTATCAGCTGATTGCGTAGGTGCTAGTAGTGTTAATATATTTAAAAATAAAATCGACATGTACCTAAGACGGGCGAGGTATACTTAAATAGATAGGTTGGACTTTCGATAAGCCAAATGGCTTCCTAGTCCACCTGCCATCTAGAGTTGAATCTCTAGGTGGCAATCTTGTTAAATCTTGTTAAATCAATATCTATGGATAGATATTATGACACGGTGCAAAGTACGAATGTAAAGAACTAGACCACATAATGAAAGTGATATCCGCGTGTATTTTTGTTACCAGCACGTAAATACGAATGAGTTAGTATAAGCAACGGTCCTGCTGTGTCCTTTGCTTTCGAAAGGTTAATTACCGTCGATTCTTTGCTTCAACATTTATATTATTATGATGGGTTTTTAACAGTTGCACGCTGTAAACACATCTCAACATATATGTATAGTCACGTCATGTGCATGTTAGTCTCACTTACCCGCCATAACTGCTCGTCCTTGTTCTCACGCATATACAAAGAGACGACCTTAAGATATTCTATTATTCTTTTCCACGGCAGATAGTCCCGCTCAGATTTTAGGTACTGGATGAGGTCGAGGACGATAGAGTAGGAAGACATTTGCGCCTGGGCTATTTTGAGGGCATCGTCCAGCAGTCCTGTCCGGTCAATAATGGAGAACATCTGCGGAGAGTGTTCACACAAAAAATTGACTTAAACGGAATATCAATCATTAAACATAATCTAAAACACCACTTCCGTGATACTTTCGTGAAAGTCTCGAAGCGGTGGCGCATTTCGGTGTTGACAGTTTTCACCAAGCGGTATAATATGAAAGTTAAGAATGAATAAAATCGATGTTAAAGAGACCGATAGTAAAATTGTCTCCCGACAGTCCGCATTGTTCAAGAAATGCTTTAAAATAAACTGCTGTTAGTTGTTTTGCATTGGAATACTTTACTCATCGTCTTCCAAAAAACGAGTATGTAGCACTTGTCCAATGTTCATTCCATTTCAAGATTAATACGGATATGTTCTTGGATCCTATCAGTGATTGTCTTTTCACCCAAAGTAATGTTTTCGTGTTTTATTTCTGATGCTAGAGAGTAACTTGTCCTAGTATAGAAAGGATGACCTACTGAATGGTTGTTTGTCAATTGTTCTACCAGTCCAGCCCGCAGGATTGAGGAGTATTTGACGCGATAGAAGCCTGTGTTGTCTAGATTCACCTTGACCCAGTTTGTGGCAGCAGGAATTATCACCTTGTCTGCTTGCAAAATATAAATATAAACATGAATAGTGTAACTACATATTGCCTTACCTTATATGCCGACTTTCGTTCCCTAGCGCTTTTTCCATATAATCGAAACGTGATGACACCTTAACATGGGTTTTCAGCTTCATTTCTTTGAAAGGCACGCCAATGTGTTTCGAATGCAAATTATTTTCAGCTTAAATTTATATAACACTTTGCCACGATCTTTCCCCTAATGAATGATGTTGCCATCCCTTTAAATTACCGCTGTAATAAAGCGACATATTTAGCTACGACCGACTGCCTGCAAATCAACGGACATCTCTGTTCAGAACAAATAACAACATGGCAATGTATGTAAATTCACACAACGATTATATTGAGAAATACAGAAGACAGAAATATAACGTGAATGAAGGAAGGACGTACCGTTTGATCTCCTGAGCCATACAAGTCCTTTCGACCCAGACGAACTCAGAAATGTCAACGGCACGTCCCACTTGTAGCTAAAACGATTCGAAATGTAATAAAAAGGACAGAGGAGAAATGATTATTCAGCAACACTAGTTGAATAGCCATTGCAAAATAAGAGTAATTAGAAGAAAAACGGTACTGAGACGTAGTAACAATATTACAAAACATCCCGACTTAAATACGTCAACACCATTGCAACGAGCTGATCCGAACTTTACAAAGTAACATTGACAGACGATGTTACAAGTGATAATGTAATAATCGCCTGTAAATGTAATAACTACTTGGTCAGGTAATAAAAACGTATGCTAATGAAATAACTGCTGATAATGTAATAAACTTGCTGCCTGGTAATATAATGATTTTCGCCTGATAAAGTAATTAACTCATCTTGCCTGATAATGTAATGACTTTCGCCTGATATTGTAATAACGTTGTTATGCATTAATTGTTATGCATTATCGTACCATTTACAAATTACGGGTTTCCTTTCCATGATATAATGTCAAGAAACCTAATGCCGCAGGCGTGTGGTTTGCCTGTTCAATCCAAGTGGGAAAGCCAGATGAAGAAATGGTTTATTAAGGAATGTTTATTAATGTTCATTAACACTTTCGAGTGTATACATTCTCGCATGATGTGTTCTCTCTTCCTGATGCGTTCAATTATATATACACGCGAACGCGCGAACACGCGAACGCGCGAACGCGCGAACGCGCGAACGCGCGAACGCGCGAACGCGCGAACGCGCGAACGCGCAAACGCGCAAACGCGCAAACGCGCAAACGCGCAAACGCGCAAACGCGCAAACGCGCAAACGCGCAAACGCGCAAACGCGCAAACGCGCAAACGCGCAAACACGCAAACACGCAAACACGCAAGCACGCAAGCACGCAAGCACGCAAGCACGCAAGCACGCAAGCACGCAAGCACGCAAACACGCAAACACGCAAACACGCAAACACGCAAACACGCAAACACGCAAACACGCAAAAACGAAAACACGCAAACACACAAACACACACACACAAACACACACACACACACACACACACACACACACACACACACACACATATATATATATATATATATATATATATATATATATATATATATATATATATATATATTCATACATCCATCCATACATGCCTAAATACATACACAAACTAGTCAGATCCAACCGTCACAGTCAAGGGCCAGAAGCTATAAACTGTAGATAAGTTCACATATCTCTGCAGTACCAGTCCAAAAGTGTGCTTACCTGTCCATAAGTGTGCTTATCGACGACGAGGTTGATGCAACAATTGCCAAAGCAACCGCAGGTTTCGGAAGGCTTCGTAAGAATGTGTGGGACTCAATTTCAAAACAAAGATGAAAGACTTCAAACCTGTAGTCATGACCACTCTCCTCTGTGAATGCGAAACATCGGCAGTCTACCTTAGGCACGCAAGGAAGCTAAACAGATTCCATATAAATTGCCGGCGCAGATTGGTTCGTATTACCAGGGAAGCCATCAAGCTTGCATGGCAACAAAGCATTCAGGACTACTTAAGAAAGCTTCGATGGGCTGGCCATGTTGTCAGAATGAGCGATGAAAGGTTACCAAAGCCCCTGCTGTATGGAGAACTGTCAGAGGGGAGGAGATCTACTGGCGGTCAATGCAAATATTATAAAGACTCCTTAAAATCCTCCCTTTGAAATCAACAATGAGTCTTGACAGCTGAAAGGGGCACATGGGGCAGCCTGATCCGGAAGGGAGCTGAGTCCTATGAACAATCCAGGATACGCAAGGCGGAAGAAAAGTGACTGCTCCGCAAATCCAGTGTTGCGGAAACAAGCTTTGATATTATTACGGCTCTTCCATGTCCGAACTGCGACAGAACCTTTCGTGCACTAATCGGTCTTATCAGCCATATCCGGGCACATCGCCTACATGCGACAGACCAGTGATCCCCGACGGATGGACGAACACCAGGGATATATAAATTATATATGTTTGCATCTTGAACACATCTTGCGAGAATTGACAGACACGAAAGTGTCGACAAATTCCGTAATAAGACCCAAATAATACATTCTTTAATAAATATAATAAATAATTTCTTCATGTGGCTTTCACACAAGTATTGAACCGGCAAACTCCACGGCTGTGGGCACTCGATACCCGACTTTACAGCATGGAAAGAGAACACTTGTGAAATCAACGTTACCAGGATTTGCGCCGACAAGTTCGATAGCAATGAAGCCCACATTCGTAAAGTAGCACATTATGACCAACCAACCTGCCATTTATAAATGGTGTGAGAATGCATAATTCAAAATCCTGACCTGCTATCTATACCGATCCCACTAGCAAAAGTTGCAATATTGCGAAATTGACGAATTAGTCAAAAATAGACTAAGCACAAGAAACGAACACGAAAACCACGAACACGACCAAGTCCTACGTGAACTGTGGCCATGGCCCCCCAATCCCAGAAGAAAATTAGGATGGTGGGGAACGGAGGACCAATAACTGCTTGCCTATGTCTTAGAGTCATACAGTACAATGGGTTTCAGGATACCTGTGTCAGATTTTCCTTCCCAGTCCTACCCTTTAGCCAAAAAAAGATTAATATTCAAATAGGATAAAGTTGCGAATTCTCCACTTCTCTCCCCGGCTGCAACATAAGAGTTGACAGAGCTATGGAAATTGGCGGATGGAGATGTTTGAAATTGGTGGTGCATAAAAGTTGAAAAACAAGAGGAAATAGTGACTGATAAGTATTATTCTTATGTGAAGATTATTCATAAAGTAGTACTAGACATATATTTGGTAATAGTTTGGTTAAAAGAATGTCAATTAACAGTATGTTGAGCAGATTGGCATAGTGGGTGATGATAGTGTGATTTAGCCTTAGACAAGTTTGTAAACAAGATTTAGCAAAACTTATTATTTGATAGAATATTTAACAGATAAAGTATTCAGCATAACAGCTACAGTATTATTCTTATGTGAAGACTCTTCTTAAAGTTGTTGTAAAAGTTTGTTAGTTAAAAAAGTATTTTTGAGCAGATTAGTATAGTGGGTGATAATAGGGTGATCTAGCATTGGAAAAGTTTGTTTACAGGATTTAGCCAATCTGATTATTTGGTAGAATATATAACACATAAAGTAAAAGCATAACAGCTACATACGTAAGACAATAGTTTGAGCAGGTAGCATTGTTATTACACAATAAGCAAGCTTTTTAGTACAAAACCCTAGTTTGTTTATGTAGGTATTGTCCAACGTATCCGCTAGGGAATGGTACCAGTACAGACTAAATTTGTCAGTTGTGTATAACATAATGTGAGCTGCAGTTACTGTCCACATTAAACAGTCTTTCTGAAGATTAAGTTGGTATACCGACTGAGTTAATTTTGAGTACTTGGGTAAGCATAATATGGCCCCTTGCAAGCGGCACGTGAAGGCAAGGAGGCACTTGGCGTGTGACCATTGTCACAGCTTTGTAGATTTTGCTTTATCTGGATGCACAAAGTCATGGGCAGAGATAATGGAGGAAGACTTTACTTTCCAGTGCAAGGGGTGTTGGAAAGTGGAATGTCTTACAGCAGAGTTAGCTAGGCTAACCGTAATTGTGAAGGGGATGGAGATGAGAATAACCAGAGACGGATGGAAGAGGTCGGAAGGAGCAATGCAGTGACAAGAAGGATGAGGACAGGAGATTGAGAGGAGGGAGGGCGAGTGCAAGTGCAAGGAAATAGAGAAAGAACAACAGAAGACATGTCATGCAGGAAGGTGACATGGAAGAAAGTGACAGTAGAGGAGGAGGGCAATGAGACAAGAGGAGAGAGAAGTTCTTGTGACAGGAGGAAACATGAAGGGAAGAAAGGAAGTGAGGGTAGATGTGTCGAAACGGAAGTCAACAACAGGGATGGTGACAGGAAGAAAAGAGGCAGGGAAAAGGGAACAACAGAGAAGGCGGCAGGGAGAAAAGTTAACGACCAGGTAGATGCAACACGGAGGAGCTAGTCTGAGGCAGTGATCAAGGGGGCATTTAGAACAGAAAGGGTGTTTATCTGCGATTCCATTTTGCGAAAGACAGACAATACATTAAGCAAAGGAAAACATGTGTTGTTGTCTTCCGGTTCTAGGATAGAGCATGTGACTGAAAGGGTAGATAATACATTGGGGCATGGCCAGGGAGGATCTATATTAGTACATGTAGGGACAAACAATGCAGACAGGGAGGGGACAACTAGAATAGTGCAAAGATACAGACAGTTGGTAGGGAAACTTAAGAAGACAAGAGTTGAACAGATTATTCTCTAAGGATTCATGCCAGTAATGGGAGGAAGGGGAGCAACATATAGGAACTGCAAGAGGATGGCAATAAACGCTCTAGTAGAGCAGATGTGTGAAGAAGAAGGAGTTGGATTCTTAGATTTGTGGGGATACTTTGTTGGTTAAGAAGACATGTACGTGAGATATGGCCTCCATCTAGGCGGTAAGGGCGCAGCAGTTTTCTCTGTGAACCTGGTTCGATCTGTGGACAGCGGAACAGGTTGCAACTATTTAAACTAGATTCGCAGGGGGGATTCACAGAGAAGCCAAATACTGGAGGCACAGATAAGGACAGCAAACAGAAACCAGCAAAGACCAGTCTGGAAAACTCTACAACATTTCGTTATATGTGTTTGTTTAAATGCAAGGAGCATAGTAAACAACATAAATTAACTAAACATTATGGTAGGAGATATTGACCCTCACATAATAGGTATAACTGAATCTTGGGCCACCACCGATATATCAGATGCCGAATTAGGAATGACAGGATATGTCATGTTTAGGAAAGATAGATTAGGGAGAAGGGGCGTTATTTTATATATTAAAGAATCCATCCATGCTTACGAAATAAAATTAGAAAAAGAAGCAGTCTAGTGTAACATAGTTACAGGAAACTCAACATTAACTGTTGGATTAGTTTATCGAAGTCCAAACAAATGCGCAGACGAGAATGAGAAAGTACAAAATGCTATAAAGGAAGTCAGTAAACGGGACGGTATCATTATGGGGGATTTTAACCATGGGCTCTCTACAGAGTAATGGGAGTGAGGATCAAAAGTGTTTAAATTTAGTACAAGATAGTTTCCTTACTCAACATGTGTTAGAACCAACCAGGGGTGAGAACGTGTTGGACATAGTTTTGAGCTCACAGAAGGAATTTGTTGATAATGTCAAGATATGTGAGCCACTGGGGTGTAGTGATCACAACCAGATATATGTTATCATCAAAGTAAAAGGAGAGCGGAATCGAAAAATACGGTATAGGGAAATGTTTCACAAAGGAATACATAAGGACATGAGAACATATTTGGCAAAGGTAGACTGGAATAACACACTGGAGAATAAGACAGCAATATAATGCTGAATATCTTAAAGAGTGAAATTGACTGCATTTTCGACAAATTTGTCCCCTTGAAAAAACAAGGGAAGCGGTCAAAAAAAAGAAACACTTATCGAAAGAAGCCATTAGAAAAATCAAGTACAAGCAAATTATGTGGATATAGACATAATGGAAGAGAAGAAGACTATAGCATTTATAAAGAAGCACTTAACCAAGCTACAGCTGAAATTAGAAATTCAAAGAGAAGCTATGAACAAAAAATAGCTTTTAATATAAAACATGACAGCAAGAGTTGTTATGCGAACGTTCGAAATAAACAGAAAGTTCAGGATAAGGTCGGTCCTCTAGAAGGTAGTGATGAAAACATAATAATAACAGAGGGATTCTTAATGGCAGAAAACCTAAATGGATACTTTAGTTCGGTGTTTACCAGGGAAGATATTAGTGCATTACCAGTACCAGAGACTAAATTCGAAGGGAGAGAGTCAGACTATTTAGGACAACTAATTGTAACACAAAAAATGATAGCTAAGAAAATAAGGGATATGAAGGATAATAAGTTACCTGGAATGGATGGGATTCCTCCCAAATTACTACTAGAAATTGTAGAACAAATTAGCATACCACTTGCAACAGTGTTCAATTTGTCATTAGAGGAGGGAGTAGTTCCGTTAGGATGGAAAGAAGCAACCATCATACAGTTATTTAAAAAAAGATCATTAAGCAAGTCAGAGAACAATTGACCAGTGAGTTTAACAACGGTGATTTGCAAACTATTAGACAGACAAATTAAAGATCATTTGGTTGATTTTCTTTTTAACAATAAATTGATTAACCCATCTCAACATGGGTCATATTTAACAAATATCTTATGGTTTTGGAAGATGTCGCAAAGTGGGTAGATGAGGGATCACCAGTAGATATAATATACTTAGATTAAAAAAAGCCTTGACAAAGTGCCACATCAAAGATTATTATTAAACTAAAGGCCCATGGCATAGGGAATGGTATGACTAACTGGATAGAAAATGGTTTATTGACAGAAGACAAAGAGTAGTAGTTGATGATAAGGTTTCAAACTGGAAATCGGTTTTGAGTGGAGTACCGCAGGGATCAGTATTGGGACCTATTTTATTCTTAATATATATCAATGATTTGGATGATGACATAACAAGCAAGGTGTTGACGTGTGCGGACGACATAAATGTGTTTAGAAAAATTAAAAGTGATGCAGATAGACAGCAATTACAAGATGATCTGAATAAGTTGACCGAATGGTCTAAGAAGTGGCAAATATTGTTTAATTATGGGAAGTGTAAGTGCCTCCACACAGGACATGGGAATGAAGATGCACAATATACAATGGGTGATGCTGTACTAAATACTACCGTAAAGGAAAAGGACTTAGGGTTAACTATTAGTGCTGATTTGAAGGTATGAGAGCAGTGTGGAATTGCAACAGCGAAGGGAATCCAAATTCTTGGATTAATTAGGTGAAATATAGTGTACTAGAAAAAAGAAATAATAATACCTCTGTACAAAACAATAGTAAGGCCTCATTTAGAATATTGCATACAGGCATGGAGGCCATATCGCAAGGAATGATATTGATATACTAGAAAGAGTACAAAGAATAGCAACCAAACTGATACACAAACTCAGGAATATTAGTTATGAAATGCGTCTAAAGGAATGTGGATTAACAACACTAGAAACCAGGAGACTGAGAGGAGATCAGATAGAAGTGCTTAAAATATTGAATGGGTATGGAAATGATGACAGAAATTGTTTTTTCACGGTCAAGGAAGATAAAAGAACTAGAGGACATGGAATTACATTAGCAAAGAAGCAGTGTAGACTAGATATTAGAAAATTCTTATTTTCACAAAGAACAGTAAATGAATGGAACAGATTATCGGCTTGTTGTGTAGGTGACAGAAGTGTTAATATGTTTAAAAATAAAATCGACATATACCTAAGAAGGGAGGGTTATATTTAGATAGATATGTTGGACTCTCGATAAGCCTAAGGGCTTCCTTGTCCACCTGCCATCTAGAGTTTATTCTCTAGGTGGCAATCTTGTTAAATGTTGTGAAATTACTGGTGAAACGCCAACGCCACATCATCTATGTTAAGGTTGGGATGTTTAATTATTGTTTCATCAGAATAGGTGACTACACATTGGTATTTTTCACGTGAATGTATTGTCATGTGAATGTACTAGTACGACGATCAATATCATTACACATTCCAATGTTTTATTGTAACTACAATGTGAACACATGGCAATAAAGCTATCTTATCTTATCTTTGTCGGTAGGTTTGGTAAAGTAGCGTGAGGATTGTGGTGGCCGGCTACAGGCTGCTGTTATGTAGGGGCTTTGGGTTCGTGTCTCTAATAATGTGTCGTTTCTCTCCTACTTTCTAACATTGACGCTTTCTGTGATTGGTTTTACTGAACTGCCAGCTGCATTGGTCGCTGAACAAGGTTGTCATGTCGGTATTCATTTTAAGCGAGCTGGGTTTGAATGATATATATATATATATATATATATATATATATATATATATATATATATATATATATATATATATATATATATATATATATATATATATATATATATATATAATATATTATATATGTAGTAAAGAGAGAGAGACCCTTGTTAGCTCAATATTCAAATGGCAGCAGAGAAACTAAGTCAGAATGAATACTGGAGCGAGATGACCTGCACGATTAGGTCATACAAGATAAATTAGGAAATAATGTCAGTTACTACTGACTTCACTATTCTCCCAAAAATTGCACTAACTTATACTTCGACGGCGGATCATTTCGAAAGGCCTCTGGGTCATCGAGGAAGCGCGTTTGCGTGGCCACAATTTGAGACCCAGTGATTTTTACTTGGATCAAAGGTAATCCTCCCTGCTCTAACCATGGCATCATCACGTCGCCGATGTCGATGCCGTCTGGAGACTCCTGCACGGCAAACATCTCAGCTAGAAACCATCTTAAATTAAAACATCTTAAAACCAGAACCACTGCAATTCTAAATAAAATAAACTTAAACATTGTTTACCACAACATATGCTGAGGACAGTATGCAATTCTCTCATATTACCTCTTATAAATTATTGCATTTTGGCTTGGGTATAGCAATTGCAACGGATGTTTATACTTCATAGAAACAAACCAATAACAATAATCTCGCTACGTAAATATAACGCGAACTCACTGGTTCTCTTTATATAGAGCTTTACATTATTAAAGTCAATGATATCTACAATCTGCAAGTACTTACATTTTATCACAAATTAATAAATGAACAACTACCAAAATATGTTTATAATATATCTTACATTAACATTTCTGAAATACATCAATATGACACACAAGACAAAAAATCGCATACTTATGTCACATCTTACCTCTTGCATAGTTTTCCAGAGACTATCAGTCGTAACTGTAGAAAACGCGTGTCTTTGTAGCCATTTCTGAAATTGTATAATATATGAATGTTTGACGATAAACCAAATTTATGGTAAATATTTTCCACGGCTTGTTTTTGGCTTCAATACGGGTGAATTTTAGGCATGACTGTGGTTTCACAGTGCCCTGTTGGATATGCATGTGCTTATTCAAGTGGTTATAGCGTTTGGTTGAGTGTTTGCGGCCTTATAATGTATTGACTCTAGCCCCATATATTGGTTTGAATGATTATAGTACTACTTGTATGATATGTATTCTCATCTTGTCATTAACGTACATCTTATTTTGCAAGTAATGTGACAATTATGTGATAACCACATTCTTGGTACTTGTTTTAACCTTGTTTATATACACATCTATGTAAAGAAATGTCTTACTTTGTGTTTTATTTATTGTGTGAACAAGCCTATTGTATTGTAACGTAGTATATAGCTGATATGATAAAAGAGGTTTTTCTTAGTTTATTCACAGACTTGTATGCATGCACTTATGCATATAAGACCCTGGTTTGTTATTTCGAGGTGTATTAGTATGCTGGTTTATGGTGTTGCTGTGCCACTCCCGACACCTGTCACGAATGTTTAGATCCATTTCGAGCGTTAGACTCGCATGGTGATGTGTGGTGCTAAGTAGTAAGACACGTTGTACGGAAATAAGAGGTTCTGATGAAGGGTGCTACAGAGTAGACTAACATATATATCTGCTCTCTGGTTGTCAACATTCTATATTCTATAGCAGTTGTATGTGTTTTGAAAGTGTGTGTGTGTGTGTGTGTGTGTGTGTGTGTGTGTGTGTGTGTGTGTGTGTGTGTGTGTGTGTGTGTGTGTGTGTGTGTGTGTGTGTGTGTGTGTGTGTGTGTGTGTGTGTGTGTGTGTGTGTTTGTGTGTGTGTGTGTGTGTTTGCATTTTGTGTTTGTGTGTTGGTTTTGATGCCTATACTGTTGAACTTCGCTAATGATCACACGTTACCGTATCATTGGTAACAATCGCGGTGTTGCATTACAGGTGTCATTTTCTCGTGTGTACATTATGTTAATATGACAAACAAATAAAGTTGCGTTATCTTGACATAAATGCAGACGTGAGTTCTGTAAAATACATGTGGTGAAAGGACGTTGTTGTCTTTGTAGGTGACGCGAATAACGGCGATAACGTATTTTGCGGCAGCCCACTTTGTTTTTAATTGTTAGGAGCTTCAAGACAAAGCAACTACCAAGACAATTTGTTTTCAAATACGTGACTAAATATGTGGTAGATATTTAGAAGATGGCATGGAACATGTTGCTAAAACCTCGGTTGACACGAGGTTCTATTACTTGAAGGAGTCAATAGATGTATGACTGACGACATATATGTTATGTGTAATATAGCTAAATATTACGATGTAATATAAACAGCTCAGTGTAGGAAACATTCCTGGATGATATGTACTGTGTCATGCCGTTGACGATACCACGTTAAGATTCAGCGCGCGCTTCTGGGTTATCTGCGTGTCAAGGTGACATGTTACAAACGAATAACTTCAACAAATCAAACACTCTTAAAGTATGGGATTTGTTTATATATCGGTCCTAAATCCTATTCTAGGTGTCACTGAGTAATCCTTGAAAATTAGTGTGTTGATTCTGACCATTGAAGAGGATATGCTACGAGACCCCAACGCATACACACAAATCATTAGAAGAAACAGTTAGTTTTGTCTCCAAGACTAATTGTATGATCGACTTTAGAAATTGTAACAACAGTTTTGAGTTATTTTGAAGAAAGTTACGGTAAGCTAAAATCCTACATAGCGCTTTATGCTTTACTCCCCAGCATACTGCTGAATAGAACACTTTCTCGGCTTCTTTGTGAAACATTCAGCGAAGCTGCAAGTAATATACCATTATCATACGAAACTAATATTTAGCTCCGTCTACAATCAAGCGTTCGTTCATTCATACAGCTGAGTGAACTCGAACAAACGAATTTGACCCACAGCGCAAATGCGTATCATATTCTGATGAACTGGCTCATTCTCGATAGACTAATGACTCCTATGTTCAATACACTTGCTGCTCTGAACGGAAACCTTGTCATATATTGTAATAACAAGAAATCCCACTTGTTAAAGAGTCGTAGTACATGGAGTCTCCATTAAGTTAAACAATATTAAGGTCAATTTCTAAGAAACGAGACCACCTATTAACAGTATTGTTACGTATTGTTGCAAACTTACCCTTACTCCATCCCGAAAATGTTCCTTCCCCATAACCGGTTCCATCATTCGTAAAATTGATGAGCCCTTTAAACAGACGTGTGTATGTGTGGGTTTGTGTGTGTATGTGTGCATGTGTGTATGTGTATATATGTATGGATATGTATGCGTGTGTGTGCAAGTGTCTACGTGTCAATTCGTGCAGGCGTGTGCTTATAGCTCCGTAGGTTATAGCTTATAGATTATAGTGCATTCGTGCCTATATGTGTACACAAGAATGACCACGAATGTACACATATACATACATACACACATACATTCACAATACACACACATACATAAATACAATCATACGCACTAATATTTGTATTATGCATACAGCATATCAACACACATACACACACGCACGCAGGCACGCACGCAAGGAATCACTAACTCATTTATTTACACACTCACTCACTCACTCACTCACTCACTCACTCACTCACTCACTCACTCACTCACTCACTCACTCACTCACTCACAAATGCATATATGTCCGTACAATAGTTGTGTATTACGTATGTTTCTTTGTAGTTGTTCATATGCAGATGTGTTACAACCAGTAATGTAATAATAAACCAATAATGAAATAATCGCGACCAATAATGTAAAACTGAAGATGACAATGAAGGCGCCAACTTAGTGATGAACATGACGCCAATTGTGACTAAGATGAAGAAGACGACAATGATGACGGTTATAACTATGTATGACGTTGATGACGACGACGACGACGGCGGCGATGACGACATTCTTACTCGTGGCTTAGCACACTGCGACACTATTTTTTGGTAAACAAACCTTATTGTACACAACGTTAAATATAGCGGGATTGAAAATGCCCAGGGTGTCCGAGATGACGAGATATGGCAATACTCCAGCGTCTTGGTACATTACGGATTGTTGCCTGGTCGTATAAAAATGCTCCCACTGCAAGTTCACAGGCAAATTATTCTGGCAGGCCGTGAATATTTCGAACGAATGTTAACGTGTGCGACAGAAAAGTGTGATATGAGAACTGGTGTTATATAGTAACACAAAACGCGAAAAAATATGCAAAAACGCAAATTTCGGTTATACTTTCTACGAACGCGTGTGTTTTGCAACTGTATTGTATACGATGTATGCACCTTCGTAGATCTCGCGGATCTCTCAGCGAGATTGCTTATTTGACATTTGACGTTGAAGTCAAGTGTTAAGCTTTCTGCCCAATTTAGTAGTTCTACGACAGGACGTTTTGGAATGGGAGAGGTACTGCGTTTATATGGTATAACATCTGGGTGTGGGTTCGCGGCCGAAACATTGTGAGGATTTGCGCTTCACCTACAGTAGCGACACTAGACACATCTGTTGTAAAGCCTACGTTACAATGACTTACTCGTAACCATTAAAGAAGTATTCAAAGATGATATTTGGATGTTTGACTTTGTCTTTGATACCAAAATAAATGTGGTGTATGTTTTCGATACTTGTAAAAAAGACGAGTGTACACCGTCCCACGTACGTTCGCTCGTCTAGTTATCTTTGAACTAGCATTTAGAGTAAACAGTGTAGATGATAATATCAACGTATAAGTGTTTCGTTTGAAATACATTATGTTCATATTTTGTTATAATGTTCGTAATATTATTAGACTGAAGTGCCTTTGTTATTTGGCATATGTAAATAACACTGTAGATCACAACGTACCACTTGCACCTCGGGAGCTATGGTTTCCGCTGCTTTGTAGGAGTAGAATGTGGCAAAGCCCTCGTGCAACCAGAAATCCTTCCACCATTTATTCGTGATCAAGTTGCCAAAATACTGTTGAATGCAAACTATTAGTGCGATATCAAAACATTTGAAGGTGATGTATTATTGTTGATATTATAATTTTCTTTCAAGCAATGCACATTCGGCTGTGTGTAATAGACTATGTTTTATCCAGCATCCATATATACAAAGTAATTACTACCACAAGGCATATTTTATAGTTACCAATGTCCTTACGTTGTGTGCTAACTCGTGGCACATCAGTACTAGCGCAAACACCTCTTTGGACTGATTCTTGTGACGATCGAGCATCACATTTTCTCGGTAGACGGTAATTCCCCAGTTTTCCATCCCACGTACCACCATGTACGGGACTACAAAGTGGTCTATATAAGAAGATGCACAATACTAGTATGACCCACATTATAATAGAGTTTCAGCTTATAAATCATGTAGTCTGACGACATTTAATGACTGATGTTCCGAGCCTTTGCTCGATTAACATAGGTATTTTCATTTAAACATTGTCTACATCGTTTCGTAATAATTGTAAGCTGGGTTGGTCCAAAGCAACATAATTCAGATCAACACAAGGTAAACATATTATGTGGTTCCCATTGTCTTTTTGTTTTACCAAGGTCATCTTGATAGCGTTGTTATGTTTCATTGGCGTGTTCGAATTGCATTTCTTCATAATCCCTGGTGTGGTTTTGTGCAATCCTTGGCCACAAGGAAGTACTACCATCTCATTGCCCTTGTCTTCTCTGCCGTATTCTTCCTGATATTGCCTGCATTCCTTTGTTGCACCTTTCTCTGTGCTGCTGATACGGTCATTTTCGAGTGCCCGCATGTCGGCAGGGGGTTCTTCATCGTTTTCGAAATAATTCCGTAATAAATACAAATATAACTTATCTCAGTAACCGTGTCATTTAAATAGCTTCACAATCGTTCACATTCCCAAGAATGATGAGAAAATATACCAAACGAGACTAATTGCTGTATTACAACAGTATATATTTGCGAAACTTGATTTGATAACAAAAAAAATTGTATTTCACCTAGTGTTTCCAAGAGTGATTGGTTTGGCTTTACTGCATTTCACTTTACTGATAACATGCTGACTGTACAAATTAGCTCACCTTGCTTTGGTAGGTGATATTCCATTGTAAACTCTTTTTCAAAATAATCGATGATTAGCTGAGCATCATCCAACATATACTTGAACGAGTCGATGGTTTCCGGGCGAGACCAGACAGACTGCTACGGACAGAACACGGACCGAACGACAGGTCAAACAAGCGGTGATAATGATACAGAGTCCTGACTCGTGAATCCGCATATTTAGGTCCGGCTGGTTTGGGCAAGATAAAGGAAACATGCGAATTGGTGAGAGACCCTGCTGACATTCATTTATAAATAATGTACATGTATGTCATTGAAAAAGATTAACCCAACGTCTAAACTTGCTACAATTATTCATTTCTGCTAATAGAGGTATGAAAACAATGACAAATAATTTAGCTGTGATATCAATTCTAAGTTACAACACTGATCACGTGATTTAGTAACGCACCCAGCAGTGCTTTGCACCGCATTGCCGAATTTCTATGCGATCTACTGCACAATTCATCGTATTACTGTCGGTCGGTTCCCCAATACAAACTTGCTCTCGGATTATTGACAAGCAGATTAATGTCACATGACTGTGATTGAATTTGACGTACGAACTTAAAATTATACTAGGCCCTACACGTTTGCAAGAACATTATTTGTTTTCAAGTTAAAACAAGGTAGACATGCTTGGTGACATATCGTGAAGGCATATCATGTGACCACAGTCATATTGGTGACATGATTGGTGACATATCGTGAAGGCAGATCATGTGACCTTAGTTATATCGGTGACGGTGATGTAAACATATTTGAATTTATCGTTGGAAATGTTTAGTAACATTTTAAAACTAAGCACCATTGGGAAGTAATCAACAGCCTGAGGTTTTCATACTTGGACTGCGTCAATTCGGAACACAACCCGACATAAACCCGCCTCTACACGTTTAACTTACCGGTTTACCGCTCGTTAGTTTGCCGCTGATATTCTTAAAATCGCAGACGATGAAAGACAGGAGATATGCGCTCATTATGACTGACGGTTCGAAACTCGTCTCGCTGAAGTCTTTGTCGAGCTTAACGGTCTTCTATAGAATAACAAGTGTGACCCAGCAGGAAGTCGGCAGAAATACCTAACCTGTATCTTCTACCATTTGTTACCAGGATCAAACGTCTGTGTATGTATATGCATGATAATGTGCGTGTGTACGCCTGTGTATACGCGTGAACGTGGTGTGTATGGCGTGTCATGTATGTTGTCTATGTCAGAGAGTGCGTGTGTATGTTATAAATGTATGCGTGTGCGAGCGCACGGAAAAACCCTTGTGTGAATATGTGTCTTTGTATCTGCCTATACACATTTATATGTTTTTTGGCGTGCGCGATATGAGGTATCTGATGCGCGCGCCCATTCTATAGCAGTTGTGTGTGCTTTGAAAGTATGTGTGTGTGTGTGTGTGTGTGTGTGTGTGTGTGTGTGTGTGTGTGTGTGTGTGTGTGTGTGTGTGTGTGTGTGTGTGTGTGTGTGTGTGTGTGGTGTGGTGTGGTGTGGTGTGGTGTGGTGTGGTGTGTGTGTGTGTGTGTGTGTGTGTGTGTGTGTGTGTGTGTGTGTGTGTGTGTGTGTGTGTGTGTGTGTGTGTGTGTGTGTGTGTGTGTGTGTGTGTGTGGTGTGGTGTGGTGTGTGTGTGTGTGTGTGTGTGTGTGTGTGTGTGTGTGTGTGTGTGTGTGTGTGTGTGTGTGTGTGTGTGTGTGTGTGTGTGTGTGTGATATGAGGTATCTGAATGTGTGTGTGTGTGTGTGTGTGTGTGTGTGTGTGTGTGTGTGTGTGTGTGTGTGTGTGTGTGTGTGTGTGTGTGCTCGCATGTGCGTATGCGTATATGTGTAATCGTGTTTGTTACCTCCGCAGGCATATTAGAATGTGCCGTGAAGTTGGACCAGTGTTTCAGCGTCACGGTGAAATTCGCCTTGTATCGCGGTTCATCGAAGCATGGAAATGCACTACGAGCTTCGGAAAATTCGAATATGGTTTGGGTGTGCCAACTGAAGAACAACACATATGTAAAATGTCACTGTGTATACAACACATATACGCACACATACACTCACACACAAACACGCACACAAACACGCACACAAACACACACACACATGCACACGTACATATACATTCAAACCCTAAAACACTCAAACACTCAAACACTCAAACACTCGCAGACACGCTGACACGCAGACACACATACACACAGACGCACAGGCGCACAGACGCACAGACGCACAGACGCACAGACGCACAGACGCACAGACGCACAGACGCACAGACGCACAGACGCACAGACGCACAGACGCACAGACGCACAGACGCACAGACGCACAGACGCACAGACGCACAGACGCACAGACGCACAGACGCACAGACGCACAGACGCACAGACGCACAGACAAACGCACAAACAAACGCACAAACAAACGCACAAACAAACGCACAAACAAACGCACAAAGAAACGCACAAAGAAACGCACAAACAAACGCACAAAGAAACGCACAAACAAACGCACTAACAAACGCACAAACAAACGCACTAACAAACGCACAAACAAACGCACAACCAAACGCACAAACAAATTCTCAAAGAAACGCACAAACAAACGCACAAACAAACGCACAAACAAACGCACAAACAAACGCACAAACAAATTCTCAAAGAAACGCACAAAGAAACGCACAACCAAACGCACAAGCGCACAAGCGCACAAGCGCACAAGCGCACAAGCGCACAAGCGCACAAGCGCACAAGCGCACAAGCGCACAAGCGCACAAGCGCACAAGCGCACAAGCGCACAAGCGCACAAGCGCACAAGCGCACAAGCGCACAAGCGCCCAAGCGCACAAGCGCCCAAGCGCACAAGCGCCCAAGCGCACAAGCGCCCAAGCGCACAAGCGCCCAAGCGCACAAGCGCCCAAGCGCACAAGCGTCCAAGCGCACAAGCGCCCAAGCGCACAAGCGCACAAGCGCACAAGCGCACAATCGCACAAGCGCACAAGCGCACAAGCGCACAAGCGACACAAGCGCACACGCGCACAAAGACACAAAAACACACAAAAAAAAAAAAAAAACATAAACTCACACACAAACACGCACACAACCACACACACATACACACAAACACATACACATCTCTACAATACAAGTGAATTGTTTGTTTCTGAAATTCTGTAGCCACTATAACTGATCAAGATTTCAGGCCTGGTCAAAGTGACTTACTACTTGAAGTATCAGCAAATGCCTATGGTTCTCTTGTCTTATATTTGTATGCCTAAGCATATATATATATATTAGTAATGTAATTTATTTTATTTTATTTTGTAGGATATGTGAGAAGTCAAGTAAGATAGCCTAATAAGTCCTATTTTAGTCAGATAAACATGTTGTTTTGGAATGCGGTATTCCGGACACGCTGTATGAAAGACGGTGGCTGATATATATATATATATATATATATATATATATATATATATATAAGGCTAAATGCTGCACAGGGAGACCAGTGCACATATGACCGCTTACAGGAGACCGGCCGTATATTTTGATGTAACTGATTTTCTAATTATGTCTAATTGGAACATAGTATGTAATACAAATACACACCACATACTACAATATTGTTATGATGTTTTAATAAATAACATATATACACAACAATCGTTATCCTAAAAAAACGATATGCTTAGATGCCGCGTACGGGAGACCGGTGCGTAATCGGAAGTTAGTTATTAGTTATACTTATTTGCAGTAGTATATATTTAACGCCGATCTGGTATATCCAAACCACAATATTACGATAACAATAACAACGTAAATATGTACGCAGGTACACAAATTGACAGTGCCGCATTTAACAAATGTACAACGTATGGTAGGACATACGTCAAATATGTGTTTTATTAATGTGTGTAAATATTTATTTAAATGAATACATATAAAACAAGCATATAGCACAATGAGCATGGAACGCTAACCTCTCAATGAATATATAACAAAACTGTTAAACTATAAGCATAAATAAAGTTTCGAATAATTGCATAAGTTAATTCCTTTATATCTAAACTATATCCACTAACAAGGATTATCATTACATAAAATACATTAGTTATGCAATCACACATCAAAACTTTAAGGAGACCTGCTCCGGGTTCCTTAAAACAGCGGTCTCCCATACGCGGTGCTATATGCATAACTGGTCTCCCGTACGCGGCGTTTAACTTTATATATATATATATATATATATATATATATATATATATATATATATATATATATATATATATATATATATATATATATATATATGTTTTATATACATATCACATGCGTAAAACAAATTAGGCATTACCTAGTTTTGCCCGTCAGCGCATTGGTGTAGGTGCTCTTCATATGTCCGAAACGGCCACCAGACAACGGTCCTGCGAACTTTAAATGCAGGATCACCGTCGAACCATTTCTAATCGTCTCTTTTGTTTGCACCACCAGATACTGGTTTTCAGTAAACACAAAATGGTTGTTGACCTGTATGGGTGTCCCGACGGACAGCCTCATTTCGACGTCGCTGATTTGCATGTCTTTGCAGTGGACAAGGAACTCTTTTGTGTCTTGCAGGACATTGATAGTTATGTTTTCACGTCCGGTGAATGACGTGCCGGTGTGGTAGAAGTCCGGGTATAACCACAAATCGTAGAGAACGGGTTTAGCATAGAGAGGGAGGTATGGATCGTGCCACGATACCGCGTGGACAGGCGTCGTCGTTGTCTCAGGCGTCGTTTTCGTCGACCATTTCGATGAGTTGATCAGCATGGTCATGAATCCGATTATTATGGCGATAACACAACAATTAACTGCGATTACGACGTACCAGTTTGTCCTGCTGGGTGATGTGACAGGCACGTGTTCGTCGTTCACATTAGTGGCGTTTGTGACCGGTGAACAGCCTTCTTCACGTGGCTCTTCTTTTCTATCTGGGAGGACCGGGTTAACTAGAGATTCACTCCCATTGACGTTCATGTCTGTATATTCGTTTGGTATTGTTTCAACATCGACGATGTTGCCGTTGGCGTTGACTCCATTATCGAGGCTGGTTGGTGCGGACATTATCTTTACTCAATAGACGACTTTAATTAATGACACGGTACTTGCAGTTTGGTTTGAGTTACGATAACGTCGTGTATCCACACCCATGCTCACATCCAAACAAATGTATCGAACTAGTCGACATAATCGTATTGGCGCGACCATACGCCTGTTGGTAGTTTTTTGTGCAACAACGACGCCCAAATTCCGTTATGTCTGTAGGCGCTGTGTATTATTACGTCATTAGACTGAGACACATTTCCGGTGGAACGGTTTGTCGACGATATAATGTAATGTAATGTAATGTAATGTAATGTAATATAATATAATGTAATGTAATGTAATGTAATGTAGGTGTCGGTGTCGGTGTCGGTGTCGGTGTCGGTGTCGGTGTCGGTGTCGGTGTCGGTGTCGGTGTCGGTGTCGGTGTCGGTGTCGGTGTCGGTGTCGGTGTCGGTGTCGGTGTCGGTGTCGGTGTCGGTGTCGGTGTCGGTGTCGGTGTCGGTGTCGGTGTCGGTGTCGGTGTAGGTGTAGGTGTAGGTGTAGGTGTCGTGTCGTGTCGTGGCGTGTCGTGTCGTGTCGTGTCGTGTAGTGTAGTGTAGTGTAGTGTAGTGTAGTGTAGTGTAGTGTAGTGTAGTGTAGTGTAGTGTAGTGTAGAGTAGTGTAGTGTAGTGTAGTGTAGTGTAGTGTAGTGTCGTGCGTTGCGATGCGATGCGATGCGATGCGATGCGATGCGATGCGATGCGATGCGATGCGATGCGATGCGATGCGATGCGATGCGATGCGATGCGATGCGATGCGATGCGATGCGATGCGATGCGATGCGATGCGATGCGATGCGATGCGATGCGATGCGATGCGATGCGATGCGACGCGACGCGACGCGACGCGACGCGACGCGACGCGACGCGACGCGACGCGACGCGACGCGACGCGACGCGACGCGACGCGACGCGACGCGACGCGACGCGACGCGACGCGACGCGACGCGACGCGACGCGGGGCGGGACGGGACGGGACGGGACGGGACGGGACGGGACGGGACGGGACGGGACGGGACGGGACGGGACGGGACGGGACGGACGAATGGATATGGGCGGGACGGGACGGACGCGACGGACGGGACGCGACGGACGGACGCGATCGAAGTGAGCGACGCGACGTCGACGCGACGCGACGCGACGCGACGCGACGCGACGCGACGCGACGCGACGCGACGCGACGCGACGCGACGCGACGCGACGCGACGCGACGCGACGACGCGACGCGACGCGCGACGGACGGACGGCGACGGACGGACGGGACGGACGGGACGGGACGGGACGGGACGGGACGGGACGGGACGGGACGGGACGGGACGGGACGGGACGGGACGGGACGGGACGGGACGGGACGGGACGGGACGGAATTGAATGTGATATGGTGCGGGATGTAATGTGATGCGAAATGATGTCATATTATTTGTTGTTATGTTATGTAAGGTAGCATAGTACAGTGTAATGAAAAGTTTTGTGACGTGATGTGATGTGATGTGATGCGGTGCGGTGCGGTGCGGTGTCGGTGTCGGTGTCGGTGTCGGTGTCGGTGTCGGTGTCGGTGTCGGTGTCGGTGTCGGTGTCGGTGTCGGTGTCGGTGTCGGTGTAGGAGTAGGTGTAGGTGTAGGTGTAGGTGTAGGTGTAGGTGTAGGTGTAGGTGTAGGTGTAGGTGTAGGTGTAGGTGTAGGTGTAGGTGTCGTGTCGTGTCGTGTCGTGTCGTGTCGTGTCGTGTCGTGGCGTGTCGTGTCGTGTCGTGTCGTGTAGTGTAGTGTAGTGTAGTGTAGTGTAGTGTAGTGTAGAGTAGTATAGTGTAGTGTAGTGTAGTGTAGTGTCGTGCGATGCGATGCGATGCGATGCGATGCGATGCGATGCGATGCGATGCGATGCGATGCGATGCGATGCGATGCGATGCGATGCGATGCGATGCGATGCGATGCGATGCGATGCGATGCGATGCGATGCGATGCGACGCGACGCGACGCGACGCGACGCGACGCGACGCGACGCGACGCGACGCGACGCGACGCGACGCGACGCGACGCGACGCGACGCGACGCGACGCGACGCGACGCGACGCGACGCGACGCGACGCGACGCGACGCGACGGGACGCGACGCGACGCGACGCGACGCGACGCGACGCGACGCGACGCGACGCGACGCGACGCGACGCGACGCGACGGGACGGGACGGGACGGGACGGGACGGGACGGGACGGGACGGGACGGGACGGGACGGGACGGGACGGGACGGGACGGGACGGGACGGGACGGGACGGGACGGGACGGAATTGAATGTGATATGGTGCGGTTTGATGTAATGTGATGCGAAATGATGTCATATTATTTTTGTTATGTTATGTAAGGTAGCATAGTACAGTGTAATGAAAAGTTTTGTGACGTGATGTGATGTGATGTGATGCGGTGCGGTGCGGTGCGGTGCGGTGCGGTGCGGTGCGGTGCGGTGCGGTGCGGTGCGGTGCGGTGCGGTGCGGTGCGGTGCGGTGCGGTGCGGTGCGGTGCGGTGCGGTGCGGTGCGGTGCGGTGCGGTGCGGTGCGGTGCGGTGCGGTGCGGTGCGGTGCGGTGCGGTGCGGTGCGGAGCGGTGCGGTGCGGTGCGGTGCGGTGTCGGTGTCGGTGTCGGTGTCGGTGTCGGTGTCGGTGTCGGTGTCGGTGTCGGTGTCGGTGTCGGTGTCGGTGTCGGTGTAGGTGTAGGTGTAGGTGTAGGTGTAGGTGTAGGTGTAGGTGTAGGTGTAGGTGTAGGTGTAGGTGTAGGTGTCGTGTCGTGTCGTGTCGTGTCGTGTCGTGTCGTGGCGTGTCGTGTCGTGTCGTGTCGTGTCGTGTAGTGTAGTGTAGTGTAGTGTAGAGTAGTGTAGTGTAGTGTAGTGTAGTGTAGTGTAGTGTCGTGCGATGCGATGCGATGCGATGCGATGCGATGCGATGCGATGCGATGCGATGCGATGCGATGCGATGCGATGCGATGCGATGCGATGCGATGCGATGCGATGCGATGCGATGCGATGCGATGCGATGCGATGCGATGCGATGCGATGCGATGCGATGCGATGCGATGCGATGCGATGCGATGCGATGCGATGCGACGCGACGCGACGCGACGCGACGCGATGCGATGCGATGCGACGCGACGCGACGCGACGCGACGCGACGCGACGCGACGCGACGCGACGCGACGCGACGCGACGCGACGCGACGCGACGCGACGCGACGCGACGCGACGCGACGCGACGCGACGCGACGCGACGCGACGCGACGCGACGCGACGCGACGCGACGCGACGCGACGCGACGCGACGCGACGCGACGGACGGGACGGGACGGGACGGGACGGGACGGGACGGGACGGGACGTGACGGGACGGGACGGGACGGGACGGGACGGGACGGAATTGAATGTGATATGGTGCGGTTTGATGTAATGTGATGCGAAATGATGTCATATTATATTTGTTATGTTATGTAAGGTAGCATAGTACAGTGTAATGAAAAGTTTTGTGACGTGATGTGATGTGATGCGGTGCGGTGCGGTGCGGTGCGGTGCGGTGCGGTGCGGTGCGGTGCGGTGCGGTGCGGTGCGGTGCGGTGCGGTGCGGTGCGGAGCGGTGCGGTGCGGTGCGGTGCGGTGTCGGTGTCGGTGTCGGTGTCGGTGTCGGTGTCGCTGTAGGTGTAGGTGTAGGTGTAGGTGTAGGTGTAGGTGTAGGTGTAGGTGTAGGTGTAGGTGTAGGTGTAGGTGTAGGTGTAGGTGTAGGTGTAGGTGTCGTGTCGTGTCGTGTCGTGTCGTGTCGTGGCGTGTCGTGTCGTGTCGTGTCGTGTCGTGTCGTGTCGTGTCGTGTCGTGTCGTGTCGTGTCGTGTAGTGTAGTGTAGTGTAGTGTAGTGTAGTGTAGTGTAGTGTAGTGTAGTGTAGTGTAGTGTAGTGTAGAGTAGTGTAGTGTAGTGTAGTGTAGTGTACTGTCGTGCGATGCGATGCGATGCGATGCGATGCGATGCGATGCGATGCGATGCGATGCGATGCGATGCGATGCGATGCGATGCGATGCGATGCGATGCGATGCGATGCGATGCGATGCGATGCGATGCGATGCGATGCGATGCGATGCGATGCGATGCGATGCGATGCGATGCGATGCGATGCGATGCGACGCGACGCGACGACGCGACGCGACGCGACGCGACGCGACGCGACGCGACGCGACGCGACGCGACGCGACGCGACGGGACGGGACGGGACGGGACGGGACGGGACGGGACGGGACGGGACGGGACGGGACGGAATTGAATGTGATATGGTGCGGTTTGATGTAATGTGATGCGAAATGATGTCATATTATATTTGTTATGTTATGTAAGGTAGCATAGTACAGTGTAATGAAAAGTTTTGTGACGTGATGTGATGTGATGTAGTGCGGTGCGGTGCGGTGCGGTGCGGTGCGGTGCGGTGCGGTGCGGTGCGGTGCGGTGCGGTGCGGTGCGGTGCGGTGCGGTGCGGTGCGGTGCGGTGCGGTGCGGTGCGGTGCGGTGCGGTGCGGTGCGGTGCGGTGCGGTGCGGTGCGGTGCGGTGCGGTGCGGTGCGGTGCGGTGCGGTGCGGTGCGGTGCGGTGGGGCGGTGCGGTGCGGTGCGGTGCGGTGCGGTGCGGTGCGGTGCGGTGCGGTGCGGTGCGGTGCGGTGCGGTGCGGTGCGGTGCGGTGCGGTGCGGTGCGGTGCGGTGCGGTGCGGTGCGGTGCGGTGCGGTGCGGTGCGGTGCGGTGCGGTGCGGTGCGGTGCGGTGCGGTGCGGTGCGGTGCGGTGCGGTGCGGTGCGGTGCGGTGCGGTGCGGTGCGGTGCGGTGCGGTGCGGTGCGGTGCGGTGCGGTGCGGTGCGGTGCGGTGCGGTGCAGTGCGGTGCAGTGCAATGCAATGCAATGCAATGCAATGCAATGCAATGCAATGCAATGCAATGCAATGCAATGCAATGCAATGCAATGCAATGCAATGCAATGCAATGCAATGCAATGCAATGCAATGCAATGCACTACAAGGCAAGGCAAAGCGAGGCGAGGCGAGGCGAGGCGAGGCGAGGCGAGGCGAGGCGAGGCGAGGCGAGGCGAGGCGAGGCGAGGCGAGGCGAGGCGAGGCCAGGCGAGGCGAGGCGAGGCGAGGCGAGGCGAGGCGAGGCGAGGCGAGGCGAGGCGAGGCGAGGCGAGGCGAGGCGAGGCGTGGCGAGGCGAGGCGAGGCACGGCACGGCACGGCACGGCACGGCACGGCACGGCAAGGCAAGGCAAGGCAAGGCAAGGCAAGGCAAGGCAAGGCAAGGCAAGGCAAGGCAAGGCAAGGCAAGGCAAGGCAAGGCAAGGCAAGGCAAGGCAAGGCAATACTTTTAGACCCGAAGTGTGTGCGCATATCTTACTCATTTTTATTGACTGTTAACCATTACCGTTGAAGCTGGTGATATGGCTGGCTCCTGCATCATATCCTGTGTTGTTGATATTCTCTGTTCATGCTTGCATGTCTGTACGTCACCTTCATCACCAACTTAAGAAATTTCATAACAACATAACCAAGACCGACAACATCAACAAGAAAACCAGAAAAGAAACCAATTCGATCACAACATTCTATATATAGAGTCCTATATGGAAGACCATCGCAGAGTGAAAATGTCCCAGATCAAACAGTTCCACTGAAATACTTACCACCCTACCGCTTTACAGACCCATGTCATACAAGACGGCAACAAAACTCACCGTACTTTTGTACATCATCCTATCAGGAGACGTCCAGTTAAATCCAGGCCCCATCTCCGAAGATACCGAAATCACGACCAATAATCATGTTGACCCTCTACGACTTATTGACAGAACAAACACAAATGACACATCCCAAACCTGTGATCTAATCTTTGGACCGAAACTTCAAAATACTTCAACCCCTGAACGTCGCAAGAAAACCGAACAAATTACACTTAATGCAATTCTGATCAAAACCAACACCGCTAAAAGTATCACAAAGACAACCCAATTAAAAACAACCATCCAGTCAAATAATACAGACATCATGTTCCTAGTTGAAACAAAAATAGACAAATACTACCCTACCTATTCATTCCTAACAGAAGCATCCATGGAGGTGGTGTCCTCATAGCCTTTTGAGATGACATTGTTGCCGAGCCACTTACCAGCCTAAACTCAAACTGTGAAATAGTGTGGACAAAAATTAATTTTATACAAAATGAATCCACCGACCCCCAATGACCATCTTGAAGCTCTCCACGAATATCTGACACCACTATAAAGAACACAGTAAAACACACCAAATTTTGTAATAGCAGGACATTTCAACTTCCCAGATATCAGCTGGAGCAAACAGCAAATCAGCCAGCAAACACAACAAACCTCTAGAATTAATTAATTAATTTGACTTGCAAACCATGATGATGTCCGTAACATAAAACCAAAACACAGTCTTTCAAAATAAATCTGCAAACTGGGATAAAGTTAACGATGGCATAACTCAACTAACAACAACATACTTCCACACGAACCCAAACTCATAAACTTAATTTTGTTAGTTGACAGCAAAATTCCCAGCCGAAATACCAAAGCAAAGGCGCAACTCCCCTGGATTACATGTGATTACGCACCGCACCGCACCGCACCGCACCGCACCGCACCGCACCGCACCGCACCGCACCGCACCGCACCGCACCGCACCGCACCGCACCGCACCGCACCGCACCGCACCGCACCGCACCGCACCGCACCGCACCGCACCGCACCGCACCGCACCGCCACCGCACCGCACCGCACCGCACCGCACCGCACCGCACGCACCGCACCGCACCGCACCGCACCGCACCGCACCGCACCGCACCGCACCGCACCGCACCGCACCGCACCGCACCGCACCGCACCGCACCGCACCGCACCGCACCGCACCGCACCGCACCGCACCGCACCGCACCGCACCGCACCGCACCACGCACCGCACCGCACCGCACCGCACCGCACCGCACCGCACCGCACCGCACCGCACCGCACCGCACCGCACCGCACCGCACCGCACCGCATCACTTTACATTACATTACATTACATTACATTACATTACATTACATTACATTACATTACATTACATTACATTACATTATATTATATTATATTATATTATATTATATTATATTATATTATATTATATTATATTATATTATATTATATTATATTATATTATATTATATTATATTATATTATATTATATTATATTATATCGTCGACAAACCTTTCCACCGGAAGTGTGTCTTAATCTAATGACGTAATAATACATAGCGCCTACAGGCATAACGGAATTTGGGCGTCGTCGCTCTACAACAAACTACCATCAACTGTATGGTCGCGCCAATACGATTATGTCGACTAGTTCGATAAATTTGTTTGGATATGAGCAACGGTGTGGATACATAACGTTATCGTAACTCAAACCAAAATGCAAGTACCATGTCATTATTTTGTTAGTATTTGACGTCGTCTATTGAGTAAAGATAATGTCCTCACCAACCAGCCTCGATAATGTAGTCAATGCCAACGGCAACATCGTCGATGTTGACACACTACCAGACGAACACACAGATGTGAACGTCAATGGGAGTGAATCTCTAGTTAACTCGGTCCTCCAAGATAGAGAAGAAGAGCCACGTGAAGAAGGCTGTTCACCGGTCAAAAACGCCACTAATGTGAACGACGAACACGTGACTGTCACACCACCCAGCAGGAGAAACTGGTACGTTGTAATCGCAGTTGGTTGCTGTGTTATCGCCATAATAATAGGACTCGTGACCGGTGTACTGATCAACTCATCGAAATGGTCGAAGAAAACGACGACGACGACGTCGACGACGACGACGACAACGACGCCGCCTGTCCACGCGGTATCGTGGCACGATCCATACCTC
>JAODUO010000595.1:225000-240000 GCA_025642075.2 Ridgeia piscesae
AACATAAACATAAACATAAACATAAACATAAACATAAACATAAACATAAACATAAATATAAAATATATATAATATATAATATATATATATATATATATATATATATATATATATATATATATATATATATATTATATATATATATATATATATATATATATATATATATATATATATAATCACAGTTATTGACGTTTATCTGCTTGTCGATAATCCGGTAATATGCTTGTATTGGGAACCGACCGACAGTATAACGTTGAATTGTACAGATCGCTTAGAAATTTGGCAATGCGGTGCAAAGCACTGCTGAGTGCCTGACTAAATCAAGAGATTAATGTTGTAACTTAAAATTGATATCACAGAAAACTTATTCTTTATTTTGCCATTCCCCTATTAACAGAAATGAATTCCTGTAGCGAGTTTAGACGTTGGGTTCAGCTTTTTCAATGACATACATTTTTTATAAATGAACATCAGCAGGGTGTCTCACCAATCCGCATGTTTCCTTTGTCTTGCCCAAACCTACTGGACCTACATATGCGGATTCACGGGTCGGGACTCTGTATCATAATGACCACTTGTTTGAGCTTGTTCGATCCGTGTTCTGTCGGTAGCAGGCTGTCTGGTCTCGCCCGGAAGCCATCGACTCGCTGAAGTATATGTTGGACGATGCTGAGCTAATCATTGATTTTTTTGAAAAAGAGTTTACAATCGAATATCGCCTACCAAAGCAAGGTGAGTTAATTTGTACAGTCAGCATGTTATCAGTAAAGTGAAATGCAGTAAAGCCAAACCATTCACTCTTGGAAACACTAGGTTAAATACAATCTATTTTGTTATCAAATCAAGTTTCGCAAATATACTGTTGTAATGCAGCAATTAGTCTCATTTAGTATATTTTCTCATAATTCTTGGGGATGAGAACGATTGTGAAGCGATTTAAATGACACGTTTACTAAGATACGTTATATTTGTATTTATTACGGAATGATTTCGAAGACGATGAAGATAAACGAAAAGAACAACACATCAAGAAACCCCTGCTGACATGCGGGCACTCGTTACTGACCGTATCAGCAGCACAGAGAAAGGTGAAATAAAGGAATGCAGGCAACATCAGGAAGAATACGGCGGAAACGACAAGGGCAATGACATGGTAGTACTTCCTTGTGGCCAAGGATTGCACAAAACCACACCAGGGATTATGAAGAAATGCAATTCGAACACAGCAATGAAACATAACAACGCTATCGAGATGACGTTGGCTAAACAAACAGACAAGGGGAACCACATAATATGTTTACAGTTGTACCACCTTGTGTTGATCTGAACTATGTTGCTTACGACCAACCCAGCTTACAATTATTACGAAACGATGTAGACAAGGTTTAAATGAAAACACCTGTGTTAATCGATATTTCGGTGACATGTTGCGCGTACTGCTAAGACTCGGAACACCAGTCATACAATGTCGTCAGACTACATGAATTATAGGCTGAATCTCTATTATAATTTGGGTCATACTAGTATTGTGTATTTTCTTATATAGACCACTTTGTAGTCCCGTACGTGATGACACCTGCGATGGAAAACTGGGGAATTACCGTCTACCGAGAAAATGTGATGCTCGATCGTCACAAGAATCAGTTCAAAGAGGTGTTGGCGCTAGTACTGATGTGCCACGAGTTAGCACACAACGTAAGGACATTGTTAACTATAAGATATGCCTTGTGGTAGTAATTACTAATACGGATGCTGCGTAAAACATAGTTTATTACACACAGCCGAATGTGCATTGTTTGAAAGAAAATTATAATATCAACAATAATACATCACCTACAAATGTATTGATATCGCACTAATAGTTTGCATTCAACAGTATTTTGGCAACTTGGTCACGAATAAATGGTGGAAGGATTTCTGGTTGCACGAGGGCTTTGCCACATACTACTCCTACAAAGCAGCGGAAACTATAGCTCCCGAGCTGCAAGTGGTACGTTGTGAGCTACAGTGTTATTTACATATGCCAAATAACAAAAGCAATTCAGTCTAATAACATTATGAACATTATAACAAAATATGAACATAATGTATTTCATACAAAACACTTATACGTTGATATTATCATCTACACTGTTTACTCTAAATGCCAGTTCAAAGAGAAATAGATGAGCGTATAATGACAACGCCATCAGTAACACCAACAATAATACTAATAATATAATATATTTGTAGAGCGCCTGAATCAATTGTATCGTTCTCGGGCGGTTTACATGCATGTGTACATATTAGTCAAGATTGGATAATATATTAAAACAAAAAAGCATTGTAAATATAGGCCTGTGTGTGAAATAGTAAAATAATTTGCAAATCCCACGCGTTCGTAGAAATTGTAACCGAAATTTGCGTTTATGCATATGTGTTCGCGTTATGTATTACTATATAACACTAGTTCCCATGTCACACTTTTCTGTCGCACACGTTAAAGGGAACCAGAAATATTAAGTGCTATGCACGTGAAAGAGCTAATACAAAGCAACCATTCTGAACAGTAATCACATTTTTAACGTCAGTGGTTTATTAGTAAAATAATTCCAAAGTGGATAATTTTACTGAAATCATCGGCTTCATAGAGGCGCCCATGATGCGCCTCTTCCTGTTGTCTGACCGTGGTCTGACCACTCAGCACGCAGAACCGGCCTTAAAGTCACGTGTCCGATTGCGTGCGTCAATGCTATCGCCGTTGTAAACACAATGTTGAAGATACGCGAACTTCGAAGAAGGACATCCGTTCGAAGAACGTTGCTTCGAATAGGATGTTTCTCACCGTATATACTGGGTCAAGATCCGCAGAAACGTCGGCGACGTCGAGTTTTCAAGTATGGAGCTGTGCAAACGATATTAGCGCGATATTTAATCACCAACGATAGTCGTCGAAACGGGTTACCGGTCGAATCCTTCCGTCGCCGTAGCCAAGTCATCCAAGCGCGCAAGAAGGTTAGTAAATATTATTAAGTCTTCTGTATCTAAATTATTTGAATCTTTTACCATTAGAAGACACATTGCGATGTCTGTCGAGATGACTTATGCACATACTGATATTGTTCGTAAACGTCCACCACAGTTAACGTTCTAGAAGGTATGTACACGGGATCATGGAGCCGCTAACTAGGTCCAAGCGAGTTAGGCCATCCGATATTGTTTATTCATTATTATTTGTTTTATTTTATCCTACTTTGAATGGTATATCACGTTTGCATGAACAGAGGCATAAAAATTAGGTAAATCTACTGTGTCAATAACACAAAAAAACAGTTGAATGCAAGCCAGATATAGACGTCATAGTCAATCCGTATACGATTATATAGGCACTTTGATATCACTAGCTAACCTCAAAAGTACTGCCTTTCGAGTTTCGTAGCTACGCATGCAGTTCCTATTTTCAGGTTGACTGCTCTGAAAAGTGCCAACATGACTGCTATATTTTTCAGTAAACATATTATTCAAACATAAAAATAGGCATTGCGAATGTTGTTTTCAATCATTCATGTTATTTGTTCAGTGAGAGAACAAATTACTAATTCTGTGTGCTGTATCAGTTCAGATACTCATACAACATTGATACTAGGACATGTTACAGGCTTACAGTAAAGGATGAATAATTAGCTATGATGAGACATAACTTATGTACTGTACAAAATCACTTTGCAAATTTGCAATATTATTGCCTTTATTGGTAGTTTCTTGAAATATTGGGGATACACTGAGCAAACAAGAAGAAATATTAACAGACTGGCATAATATACTAGATGGAACGTGGACTTGTAGATATCCCACCAGATCACTCTATCCAATACAACACTAGATCTTCGGGTAAACACTCGGTAAACATTTGGAACCAGTTTCTTCTCCACCACAATGAGTGGAATTCTCTACCCTCAACCATTGTGTCGTGCAAATCACTAGTGGAATTCAAAAAAATAAATAATCCAATGGTTTAGCAAGTAAGTCAGATGATCCACCATGCACATTAGCGTGATGTCTCAATATGACATTTTGCCAGTTAACAATATACCAGAGATGGAGTGAGTACAATACAAATGTACTCGAGTACGAGTACGATTACTTTGAACATGCATGAGTACGAGTACTCAGAAAACAAATGTACTCGAGTACGATTACTTTACAATATACTCGAGTACGAGTACGATTACTTTACAATGTAATCATGATTACTTTCATGATTACTTTAATGAATATCCTGTTTCTAACATAAAGGCGACTTTCATGGAATCCCTACTTGTTCTGTTGTTGTGTCACTAATGTTCTAACTGATTACTGCTATCAACTATCCAGGTGTTATTATTATTAATAATTAGACGACTTTCTCAGGTATTGGATGAATCATTTAATGCTGGATTAATAATTAAATTTATGGTTTCTGAATCAAATACAAATATGAGGCATTTAAAAATTTCAAATACACATGATCAAATACATTACAATAACAACACTTCAAAACCAGGGGGGCATATTCAAAAGAGTAGTATATCAGATGGGTCCAGACATGGGGTCAAATACATTTGTATTTGAAAGTATTTAAATACTTTTTAAAGTATTTGTATTTGATGTTTATGAATTAAAAGTATTTGTATTTAAATACTTTCCTAAAATATTTGACTTGTTCAAATATTTTTAAAAAATACATTGTCAGTATCAACATTTCTTTTTCACTGTCACATGTAATGCCTGCCAAACTGATTACCTTAATGCACTGCAACTTCACCCAACAGTGCTAATTACTGATGAAGACACTTAACAGCAGGTTTCCCTGGCCCTGCAGTGACCACAACTTGTGTTTGCTCAGAGCCAGAGGATAGACCTAACAGTGACCATAGGTCAATATCCCCTTTTGTTCTTTAGTCAGGGTTCAATTTGGCACCAGGTTATTCTGGTTTCCTGGCTGACTTTGAAGTTGAGCCTTCCTCACAACATGGTAGCAATCATTAACAGTGTCTCTTCTGAGGGCAACATAGGCATCATATTATTATGGACCTCCTGGCGTAACATACAAACAATATATTTTGGCCTTTACCTCTTTCAATCAGTTGTCACTGTGATGCAGTTAGCAATAACAATACTCCCTAGCACTGGTCTGCCTGTCATCATATGAGCAAAACAGTAATTATGCCTATAAACTAGATGTCTCAATATGTGTATATAATTTCCTTTACCTACATAGTAATACAAAATGAAAAGTATTTGAAAAATATATGAACAAGTATTTGAAATACTTTTCAATGTATTCATATTTAAATACATTTATATTTAAAAAGTATTTGTAATCCCTCAAGAATATTTGTATTTAAATACATTTCAATGTATTTGACCCCATGTCTGGATGGGACAAACACAGAATGGTTGTGGATTTAGACAGGTTTACAAATACACTTAATTAAACATAATAGACAGGGATTTAGCAGCTAACCGCCCAGACCCAGTCAGGATTCTGGATGTTGGAAATATGACCAGTCATTCACACCCTACTGACAGAGCAAACAGTACAGGTGGGGCTGTGGCCTGGCTTCTAAAATTACAAAGCAAGATGTTAGGGGATGCTTATCTCCTGCAGTGCTTCTCAGGGACTGTCACAATATAACTTGTACTTTGTACTAAGCAGGAGGGTGAGGAGATGTTGCTTGTCTGGGAAGAGAAGGTATTAATTAGAGAAATCTGACTGAATATTTATTTAACTGAAATGCTCAACAGTAATAGAAAATGAATACCTTGATTATTATTACATTTATTAGATTACTTCTAATATTGCCATTTTTATCTGTCTAATATAATATATTAGACAAGCAATATTATTTGCTTGCAACTGTTCATATGAAAAAAATGTAATCGTAAAAAGTAATCGTGAGTACGATTACTTTGGTAATAATAATTACTTCGCGACTCGACTACGGCAACGCAATATTACACGGCATAAGTGATCGTCACATGCACAAGTACAAGTACAAGTACAAGTACAAGTACAAGTACAAGTACAAGTACAAGTACAAGTACAAGTACAAGTACAAGTACAAGTACAAGTACAAGTACACGAGTACGATTACTCCATCTCTGGACTGGAGTGAAATGTTTGTAAGACGCAGTATTATTTTACCAATTATGTATTCAATACCACATTTACCAAATTAGGAAATTGCATGACTGAGCACTGTCAACTCTAGTGCATAAACACTAAGTGATCATGTAATCAGTTATCAAACCTTAGTTTATGTAATATGTATCACCACACAAACATACACACATCTCTATTCAACGAAGACAGCAGCTGGAGCAGCATCACCATCTATCTATCTGTGCAATAATAAAGGCAACTCAGTATCTGTCAGCTGTCAAATTAAGATCTTAGTGAGTGTATGTCATCTGCCAGAAAACTTCTGTACTCTATCCATGACCCGTTCCATCCTTACAGTCCCATTTGCTTTCTTGATAAATGTATCTAGCCCAATCCTGTCCTGGTTGTTGATATTGCCATTTCCAACACACTGCACCAAAGTAAAGGACACTGTTCACTATTACATTGTAACATATATGCTGCTTATTTGGCGCAGATTGAATGATCTTTTTCATATAAAACATAGTAAATTCAAACAGTCAATATTTAGCACTACGGCATGTCCTGTTTATTTATAGGATGGAACCATGGCTCTAGCAAGAACGTCCGGCCAAGTCCTAGCGAACCCTGACAACATGGCTGTTTTCTGTTCAGACGCAAGCAATTGGAGCTGCAGAAGACACTACAGTTGTATGTTTACCTGCAGATCCACCAGCCCATGGCAGACAGAAAGAGAGAATGGTGAATTACATCTTTGTCAGAACTCTGGCCTGGCCGCTGCCCACAACGACTGTCCATGTCGGAATTGCAGTCCTTGGGACAGATATGCCCAAGCTAATGAAACAAGATCTGTTTGTGTGATTAATTTTGTTCATAATCAATCCAACTGCTTATTTACAAATCAACTGATAATTTGTAAGGGCAGCAGTCAACAAGTGCTGAGTGTTATCCCATATCTTGTTCTCCGCTGAGAGCACGAAAGTTCCATCTTATGGCTGGTATACACTGGTATGACTCTCTGTACCTTTCGACCAAGCCTGCCATGGATCCACCAGGTAAAACTCTCTGTATATGGCCGACTTGGACACCTGAAATAAAATAAGGCCTAAATAAATATATCAACTATGTACAGTGGCGCAGTGGTTTAAAGCTTTGGACTCGGCTTCAGACTCTCAACTACGAGAACGAAACCATGTGGTGCTGTGTCGAACCTTGGACAAGTCTGTTCACCCGTCATTGCTCCAATTCACTCAGATGTGTAAACAAGTAACTGGCTATAGACGATGGTGGATATTTGTACACAAACCGTCTTGATTAATTAATTACAGCTTGGCTGGATGCTTCCCACAGTCATGAGATGGTGTTTAATTAAGTAGGTCTGCCAGGGAGTAAAGTATAAACCACTTTGACAAGGACAATGCTAAGCAGACATTGGGTCAAATACATTGACATTTATTTAAATAAAAATACTCTTGAGGGATCCAAATACTTTTTTATTCCTAAACATCAATTACAGATACTTAAAAAGTATTTAAATATTTTCAAAAACAGGGGATTTTGCCCCCATGTTTGAGGATTGGATACCGCACTATATAAGAACTGTGTTGACAGATGACATATGAAAATGGTGGTAACTCAATCCATTATCATTGTAGAATACATGTTGTGGTTTTATAAAATCATTGGAACGGTTTTTTAGTTCTGACATAGTGGACAACTGGGCATGCTACTCGAAATATTCTAGAATGATCCTAAATCAGTTACTGTTAAACATTAATTGTTGGGTATATTTCTACTATAGAATAATGTGTGGTGTTTTCATTGTATGAAATATCATTTGTATTATATAAATGTTGTATCATGTTAGTTTGCTTGGTGGTCTGGTTGTTCTAATGTTATTTTCATTGTCAATAAATTGTGAGCAACACATTTCACTGTTTATAATACATGAACATATACTTACATTTTTGTTGGCAGATACATGTGAAAGTTGTCTAACTGGTTACATTTGGAAGCACTGTCTGCTCCACACACAGAATAAAAATTCATGGCCATTTGTAATATATCATGGCACATCTGAAACAGAACCAGATGTTTAAATTAGTTTTTCTCATGAATTAGAAATATTAGTAGCACAATGTGGAACCTGACGGCTACTATTATGGTTACTCCGCCACTATTATGGTTACCTCGACAACAAAGTTACATTGCAATTAAGATCACCGCAGAATATACATAAATATATCCATATATGTTATAGTTTAGACTATTTGTTCTGCTAGTTGTGTTACTTTTACCCAGTTCAAATTGTTATATTTAACAGAGACATTCCACTGTACATATATTTCAGCTAAAAATTACTATTATTCAGCACGAAGTCGATTTCATAAAGAACATGGGTGGTGATTTTCTTTTTTTATTTAGCCCTCCAGAATTATTTTTCCAAACTTTCCCTTTAAATATACCACGCCTATTAAAAGAACAATCAATATTGACACCACATAGTTAGATAATTAATCTTTTCCCTATATGGCTATAGTTCGATCTACTGGTGTGTTCTATTTATATCTATGATTGACACACACCTGTTTCATAGCCGCACATGTCATGCTATATCAATAATACAAAAGCATGCCACAGTCGCTACTGTTAATATAATAATGTCCAGTATTTGAAAACAACAATTAATCTGCATTTTTGTCACAGTTGTGGACAATTCCTGAAAACAGTTTTAAGCTAGGCCTAGGCCAGGGCGAAGGACCGAGCCTGTCACTCTGTGTGGGTGTCACGCTGACATAAATCGCAGAGACATGACCCTATATGATATGTGTTTCAAATTGGGAAAACCTCACGTTGTGTATAACATATCCGACACTACACCACTGATTTGGAGAATAATACATGGCATGGCTGTGACTAAGAAGAAACTCGCCGAATCCCGGGATCGAATGCGAGGCCATCAAAATACCTGTCAGTGTTTCGAAGTTTCAGCGAGTTTCGACCACTCGTTAATGTCGCCTCGGTTTGTTACTCGCCTCTGCATTTCGGCTTCCGGCGGGTCTTGTTTACCAGCGCGTTCAGTTCTATCTTGAAAATGTTGGCCCTTATCGTTGCAACCGAAATTCAGCTATTTCTGAACGAAAATCATGTTCGCTTCACACGCAGGGTACACGAAGCGGATGTAAACATCGCGACGCGCCACCTGGCGATTATTTTAACGGAATTTTAAATACAGAGTTGCCCGCTCTGCCGCTCAATGAACCAAGCATTTGCCGACGTCACACATCAGTCAAAATGGCGCGACTTACGAACTTTGATGGAAAAGGTGTTACATTTTTTTAAATTAATAAACCACTGATGTTAAAAATGTGATTACCGTTCAAAATAGTTTGTTTTTATTAACTCTTTCACGTGCATAGCATGTAACTTTTCCCTTTTGGGTCCCTTTAACATTCGTTCGAAATATTCACGGTCTTCCAGAATAATTTGTCTGTGAACTTGCAGCAGGAGTATTTTTATACGGACATGCAGCAATCCGCAATGTACGAAGACGCTGGAGTATTGCCATCTCTCGTCATCTCGGACGCCCTGGGTACTTTCGATGCCGCTATATTTATGGTTGTGTACCATAAGGTTTGTTGACAAAAACACATTGTATCAGTAATGTGCTAAGCCACGAATAAGGTTGTCATCATCGCCGTCGTCGTTGTCATCAACGTCGTACATAGGTATAACCGTCATCATCATCGTCTTCTTCATCTTGGTCACAATTGTCGTCATGTTCATCACTAAGATGGCGCCTTCGTTGTCATCTTCTTTTTTATAGTATTGGTCGCTATTACCTTATTAGTCGATTATTTCATTATTGGTTTATTATTACATTACTGGTTGTAACATATCTGCATATGAACAAGGACAAATAAACATATGTAATAAACAACTATTGTACGACATATATGCATTTGTGAGTAAGTGAGTGAGTGAGTAAATGAATGAGTGAGTGAGTACCTGCGTGCGTGAGTATGTGAGTTCATATGCTCTGTGCATAATACATATATGAATGCGTGTGAGTGTATGTATGTATGTATGTATATATGTATGTACGTATGTATGTGTGTATATTCGTGGTCATTATCGTGTACACATATATGCACGAATGCGCACGCGGTGCCTTACGCACACGCCTGCACAAATTGACACGCAGACACTCACACACGCATACACACACACGCACGCGCATATTATATATATATATATATATATATATATATATATATATATACACGTACACACGTCTCTTTAAAGGGATCATCAATGTTACGGATGTTGGAACCCGTTATGGGGAAGGAACATTTTCGGGACGGAGTAAGGGTAAGTTTGCAACAATACCTAACACTACTGTTAAAAGGTGGTCTCGTTTCTTATAAATTGACCTTAATATTGTTTAACTTAATGGAGACTCCATGTACTACGACTCTTTAGAAAGTGGCATTTGTTGTCATTGCAATATATGACAAGGTTTCCGTTCAGAGCATCAAGTGTATTGAACATAGGAGTCATTAGTCTATCGAGAATGAGCCAGTTCATCAGAATATGATACGCATTTGCGCTGTGGGTCAAATTCGTTTGTTCGAGTTCACTCAGCTGTATGAGTGAACGAATGCTTGATTGTAGACAGAGCTAAATATTAGTATTCGTATGATAATGGTATATTACTTGCAGCGTCGCTGAATGTTTCACAAAAAGCCAAGAAAGTGTTCTATTCAGCAGTATGCTGGGGAGTAAAGCATAAAGCGCTATGAAGGATTTTAGCTTACCGTAACATTCTTTAAAATAACTCACAATTGTTATTACAATTTCTAAAGTCGATCACATAATTAGTCTTGGAGACAAAACTAATTGTTTATTCTAATGAATTATGTGTATGCATTAGGGTATCGTAGCATATCCTCTTCGATGGTCAGAATCGCCACACTAATTTTCAAGGATTACTCAGTGACACCTAGAATAGGATTTAGGACCGATACATAAAAAAATGCCATACTTTAAGAATGTTTGGTTTTTTGAAGTTATTCGTTTATAACACGTCACATTGACACGCAGATAACCCAGAAGCGCGCGATGAATCTTCAGGTGTGTTTCATCAACAGCACGACACAGTATATATTATCCAGGAATGTTTCCTATACTGAGCAGTTTATATTACATCATAATATTTTGCTATATTTCACATAACATATATGTCGTCAGTCATACATCTATCGACTCCTTCAAGTAACAGAATCTCATGTCAACCGAGGTTTTAGCAACATGTTTCATAACATCTTCTAAATATCTATTTAAAAACAAATTGTCTTGGTAGTTGCTTTGACTTGAAGCGCCTAACAATTAAACGCAAACTGGGCTGCCGCAAAATACACTAGCGCCATTATTCGCGTCACCTACAAAGACAACAACGTCATTTAAACACATGTATTTTACAGACCTCATGTCTACATTTATGTCACGATAACGCAACTTTATTCGTTTGTCATATTAACATAATGTACACACGAGAAAATGACGCCTATAATGCAATACCGCGATTATTACCAATGATACGGTAACGTGTGATCATTAGCGAAGTTCAACAGTATAGGCATCAAAACCAACAGCACAAACACAAAATACCAACACACACACACACACACACACACACACACACACACACACACACACACACACACACACACACACACACACACACACACACGCACGCACGCACGCACGCACGCACGCACGCACGCACGCACGCACGCACACACACACACACACAAATTGTAAAGCATAAAGCACACACAACTGTTATAGAATAAATAATCATTGTTGACAACCAGAGAGCAGACATATTTGTTAGTCTACTCTGCAGAGTAGCACCCATCATCAGAACCTCTTATTTCCGTACAACGTGTCTTACTACTTAGCACCACACATCACCATGCGAGTCTAACGCTCTATTTGGATCTTAACATTCGTGACAGGTGTCGGGAGTGGCACAGCAACACCATAAACCTGCATACTAATACACATTGAAATAACAAACCACGATCTTATAAGCATAAGTGCATGCATACAAGTCTTTGAATAAACTAAAAACCCTCTTTCATTACATCAGATATATACTACGTTACAATAACTTTAATCCCTGTTAGCTTACATAAATTATACTGTAGGCGTGTTCACACAATAAATAAAACACAAAGTAAGACATTTCTTTACATAGATGTTTATAAAAAAACAAGGTTAAAACAAGTACCAAGAATGTGGTTATCATATAATTGTCATATCGCTTGCAAAATAAGATGTACGTTAAAGACAAGCTGAGAATATATATTATACAAGTAGTACTATAATCATTCAAACCAATATATGTGGCTAGAGTCAAATCATTATAAGGCCGCAAACACTCAACCACATGCTATAACCACTTGAATAAGCACATATATATCCAACAGGGCACTGTGAAACCACAGTCATGCCTACAATTCACCCGTATTGAAGCCAAAAACAAACCATAGAAAGTATTTACCATAAATAAAAATTTGGTTTATCGTCAAACATTCATATATTATGCAATTTCAGAAATGGCTACAAAGACACGCGTTTTCTACAGTTACGACTGATAGTCTCTGGAAAACTATGCAAGAGGTAAGATGTGACATAAGTATGCGATTTTTTGTCTTGTGTGTCATATTGATGTATTTCAGAAATGTTAATGTAAGGTATATTATAAACATATTTTGGTAGTTGTTCATTTATTAATTTGTGATACAATGTAAGTACTTGCAGATTGTAGATATCATTGACTTTAATCATTTTAAGTTCTATATAAAGAGAACCAGTGAGTTCGCATTATATTTACTTAGTGAGATTATTGTTATTGGTTTTTTTTTATGAAGTATAAAAATGCGTTGCAATTGGTTTCCCCAAGCCAAAATGCAATAATTTATATGAGGTAATATGCGAGAATTGCATACTGTCCTTAGCATATGTTTTGGTAAACACTGTTTAAGAGTAATTTATTTAGAATTGCAGTGGTTCTGGTTTTAAGATGTTTTAATTTAAGATGGTTTCTGGACGAGATGTTTGCCGTGCAGGAGTCTCCAGACGGCATCGACATCGGCGACGTGATGATGCCATGGTTAGAGCAGGGAGGATTACCTTTGATCCAAGTAAAAATCACTGGGTCTCAAATTGTGGCCACGCAAACGCGCTTCCTCGATAACCCAGAGGTCTTTCGAATTGATCCGCCGTCGAAGTATAAGTTAGTGCAATTCTTGGGAGAATAGTGAAGTCAATAGTAACTGACATTGTTTCCTAATTTATCTTGCATGACCTAATCGCTCAGGTCAACTCATTCCAGTATTCGTTCTGACATTGTTATCCTCTTCCGTCGCCTTACTTTCGCTGCTGCCATTTGAATGTTGAGCTAACAAGGATAATATATATGTAATATATATATATATATATATATATATATATATATATATATATATATATATATATATATATATATATATATATATATATATATATATATATTTAATTCAAACCCAGCTCCCTTTAAAATGAATACCGACATGACAATCTAGTTCACTGACCAATGCAGTTGGCAGTTCAGCAAAACCATTCACAGAAAGCGTCAATTTAGAAAGTAGGATAGAAACGACAAATTATTAGAGACACGAACCCAAAGCCCCTACGTAACATCAACCTGTAGCCGGCCACCACAATCCTCTCGCTACTCTCCCAAACCTACCAACAAAGATAAGATAAGATAAGATAGCTTTATCGCCATATGTTCACATTGTTGTTACACTGAAACATTGGAATGTGTAATGATATTGGTCGTCGTACTAGTACATTCACATGACTATACATTCACATGATAAATACCAACATGCAGCCAGTTATTCAACAGTTAAACAATAATTAAACATCCCTACCTTACCATAGATGATGTGGCGTTGGCGTTCAACCAGTAACTTCACAACACGTAACGTTGCTTATTACAATTTATACATTCACGATAGGAAGTGGCATTTTACCAGTGCAAAACCCACTTGCTTAATTACTTTGGTTACAGTGAGGGTTACAGCCTGGGCAAACGCTTGGATGAAAGTCGAAGGGGCAATGGGAGATACACGCATATATCACCTAAACGTAAACGAAATGTGCTCAGCTCGTGTGTTACCCCAGCATATCTGAATGCAGTAGAGACGATGGCACTAACATAGAAACAACAGGAGGTCCAGGTTTGCAAAAAACAACCTGGTAAGAATGATCATGGGAGTTAAGAGAGCTGACCAAAGAAAATGGATGAAATGACAGTGGCGATTGGAGTGAAGGAAAGTTCTAAGAGGAAATTGGTGAGGAGTACACGTGCTGGTCATGTAGACAAGATGGGAGATGGAAAACTGGCAAAGAGAGCAGATGCCCAGAAAATGGAGGGGAAATGGAGGCGAGGAAGAAGACCGAAATTGCTATGGGTATGACATTAAAAGTGACCTAGAAAGAGTGGGAGAAGAATGGGGAAAATGATAGATAGAAGGAACCGGAGACCGCTGACAGAGAACGTGGTAAGAGAAAAGTGAGAGGAAAAAAACACAATGGAAAAGGAAATCGTGTTCAACTCACCGTTGACGACACTGGTGCCAGGACAATAATAACAAAAAAAGCAATTTGAATCTAGTCTAGTAACCGGGCAGCTATTATTTAGCCATCAAGCAATCGAGGATAATTACATTTTCATAGCTCTGTCAAATCTTATGCTGCAGCCGGGGAGAGAAGTGGAGAATTCGCAACTTAATCCTATTTGAATATTGAATTGATTT
>JAODUO010000595.1:245000-295000 GCA_025642075.2 Ridgeia piscesae
AGGACTTCGTGGCGGACATAACTTCCGCCATTGTGAATCATTTGGGAGTGAAAAACACAGGAACTGACCGCGACAAGTGAGTATATAGTTACGACTATATATATATATATATATATATATATATATATATATATATATATATATATATATATATATATATAATATATATATAAAATATATATATATATATATATATATATATATAACGATACATGCACTTTATATAAGGGTGAGACATACACCGGTCATCGTGACCTTTCCAAACATGATGCAACCATCACATGGTAACTTCAAATTTAGGGTAACAAATCAAATCAAAGCAAATACCTTCTAAAATAGAGAACAGAACAACAAGGAAGAACATTATATAATGCTATTTTCGCCATAATAATAAATTCCAATGCATGCATTTCATAGTATTGAAAACAAAAAACGTGCAGGTATAGACAAATAATAAACTGTGTTATATATAATTATTAACATCTTTGTGCGACATAAAATGTTAAGTATGCTTTTGTAATTCGAGATAGAAGATCAAGGATATGGAAAACAAGGGTAGACTACCTACAGTGTACTAAACAATGGAAGTGTAGTAGAGCGATTATCATGTTATCAATGTTACCACGAGCATGCATCTGGCATTGTTTCACAGTTTTCAGCTACAACACTTGTAAAAGAAACAATCCCTTATGTTATAGTCGTTACGTCAGAATGCTCTCCGTAACAGAATACTTAGGGACGACATCATACCGCTGGCCTGTGAAAACGGGAACGTCGAGTGTCTGGAAATGGGGTTGCGAACGTTCAATCAGTATCTGCTGGAATCAGTGTAAGTATATGACTGTCATACTCCCAATTTTGGCAGACATCTTTTCCAGACATCCGAGAACAATTTACCTGCTTGATTTAGATATCGTGCCGACTGTTTTTCGGCTCGAAACCCAGGACTCTTTGCCATGTAAACTAGCACTGGCAGATATCGCAAGAGAAGCGCTTGATTTAGCAGACGCGAACTAATGTATTGACTTCGACGCTAGTGACTACATCACCCGTGAGAACAGTGCACATACGTTCCACCAAACGCGCTACACATTCCAAGCATCGATGTCCATACATATACCAATTACAAATTGCCACCCCTTCCGTTAATACTGGGTGGATAAGCTTATTTTATCCTATGTGTTATGCTTTATGTTCAACCATCATCAGGACTTACCATATGTGTCTTTGCATTGCAGAGACAACACATTTAGCACAAAATTGAGATTTGTTGTGTATAAGTACGGTATGCAACAGAGGACTGATGAGTTGGCCTTCAACACGATGTGGCGGAAATACGAAGCGGCAGCGTCAGCGAAAAAGACGGCTGAGATGAAATTTATCCTTCTCGTGATTGGGCAGACGCGAAATATGTCCCACGTCGATAAGTATGTATACAGTTTGGACACATGTGTTACTTTGCGTACAAAGCCAACCCTTTAGATAAGCCACGGTGCATTTACATTTGACAAACTCGGTTTACGTTTTGAATCTAGACTTTCTTGTCGTTGTCAGTGTCCAGATACGGCATTGAGAGAGACGGTTGGAGGAGGTAGCTTGAACGCGTCGTCATCAAACAATTATTGTCTGGAAAAAAAACAGAGGTCGTCGAATGAGAACGAAACGAAAATTGTATATAGGCCGTGGAATACTTATACTTAAACATTCCAATGGGTTTCCATGGCTTAATATTGTGTGCGCGGGATATATATATGTGTGTGTGTGTGTGTGTGTGTGTGTGTGTGTGTGTGTGTGTGTGTGTGTGTGTGTGTGTGTGTGTGTGTGTGTGTGTGTGTGTGTGTGTGTGTGTGTGTGTGTGTGTGTGTGTGTGTGTGTGTGTGTGTGTGTGTGTGTGTGTGTGTGTGTGTGTGTGTGTGTGTGTGTGTGTGTGTGTGTGTGTGTGTGTGTGTGTGTGTGTGTGTGTGTGTGTGTGTGTGTGTGTGTGTGTGTGTGTGTGTGTGTGTGTGTGTGTGTGTGTGTGTGTGTGTGTGTGTGTGTGTGTGTGTGTGTGTGTGTGTGTGTGTGTGTGTGTGTGTGTGTGTGTGTGTGTGTGTGTGTGTGTGTGTGTGTGTGTGTGTGTGTGTGTGTGTGTGTGTGTGTGTGTGTGTGTGTGTGTGTGTGTGTGTGTGTGTGTGTGTGTGTGTGTGTGTGTGTGTGTGTGTGTGTGTGTGTGTGTGTGTGTGTGTGTGTGTGTGTGTGTGTGTGTGTGTGTGTGTGTGTGTGTGTGTGTGTGGGGTGTGTGTGTGTGTGTGTGGTGGGGTGTGGGGTGGGGGTGTGTGTGTGTGTGTGTGTGTGTGTGTGTGTGTGTGTGTGTGTGTGTGTGTGTGTGTGTGTGTGTGTGTGTGTGTGTGTGTGTGTGTGTGTGTGTGTGTGTGTGTGTGTGTGTGTGTGTGTGTGTGTGTGTGTGTGTGTGTGTGTGTGTGTGTGTGTGTGTGTGTGTGTGTGTGTGTGTGTGTGTGTGTGTGTGTGTGTAACAAGTAACTGCACGTTCATTCTTGTTGTTCTAATTTATATAATCCTTACTTATGTTATTACTGTTTGTGTTTTTTTTTTGTAACATGCGGTGCCGGAATTAATAACAACTACTGCCAATGCCTTTACAATAACAATACTCATTGATGCTGCCGATTAGTCTTAATTGGACAAATTATTCGAACTGTTGATTGCAGATATCTCGAGATTATCGTGAATGAGACGAAAATACAGCGCGAGAACTTTTGTCACGCTGTTAAATGCATCGCTCACAGTACCTTTGCTAAACCTACAGTTTGGCAGTGGATGAAAGACAATTATGAAGAATTCGTCGAGAAGTAAATTAAGGCAGCAAATGACTTAGTGGCTTAGTAGAGAGTAGCTTAAGTAGACAAAGCACAGTCTCGGTTATGTGTTCGTTTCTGAATAAGCTACATTAAAATTATATATATAAATATATATATATATATATATATATATATATATATATATATATATATATATATATATATATATATATATATAATGTGTCTAATTTTGTTCGCATTGCTGAGTTTTGCTGATTCAGGAACATAATATTGACGGTTTACTTGCGTGCAGTGATCACATAACTCAAACTGAGCATATACACATGTGTACATATATACAGTGTTTATTATATATATATATATATATATATATATATAGTATATATCAGTGATATATATATTATATATTATATATATATATATCAATATATATATACAATCATGAAAAACACACGCACACACCCCCACGCACACACACACAGTTGTGTTTGCCAATGCATGTGGTCGTATTTCTCCAACTTGACTACATTTAGCCAAAGAGTTGAAGAAAGACATATTAAATCAACTATAATTACGATGATCTGATTGCAGGTTCGGAGTTAATGATCATGATTTCAGCCGTCTCGTGCCTTCGATACTAACATATGAATCGGTCAGATCGGACCTGAGAGAGGTAACGCATTGGCATAATTATGTTTTTTTATGTAAATCAAATATCCTGTTTACAGTTTTGCCAAACAAATTTACGCAAACCTAGGTAAAAACGGAGTTGTTTCATTTACCGTAATGAATTCACTCTAGAATGGCACCATCCACGTGTTTATCAAAAACCCAAATTAATAAATACATTTAAAGCTCTTCATCAAACTTAACATATCAGACTTGCTTTAAATATATATATATATATATATATATATATATATATATATATATATATATGGTTTTAAATATAATTTCTCACTCTCCATGTGACTTGATGTTTATTACTGTTTTTGGTTTTAGATCACGTTGTTCTATGTTCCGTTCGTTTATTATTTTACTATTTATTAACTTGATTTTATCATTTAAGTTTCCATTGTAATGTAAAGGTCATTTATGTTGCATTGTTTTTACTTTAGTGTGTATATTTGGCTTTTTAACTTAGATTTGTCAAACACACAACATATCAGAAAATGTTGTTATTATGTTATTATATATATATATATGTATATATATATATATATATATATATATATATATATATATATATTTATATATATATATATATATATATATATATATGTGTGTGTGTAATTTCATAATTAGTAATAACCTTTGCCAACACACTTGACCAGATTTGTATCCTACATATAAGGTAAAGTGCATAACTAGTATTACTACTATTGCTGTTATCATAAATCAACTGAAAAAAGCCTATTGCAGTAGCGATCTGACCTGCGAACATATAACATTGTGCTTTGTAGGCGGAAGATTTTTTCAAGAAATATCCAAATGCAGGTGTTGGCAAAGCATATCGAAGGTCGGCTCTGCAGAACATTAGGCGAAAGATCAACCAGAAGAGTGCATACGACAAGGAAATCACGACCACTATGAAATGGCTGAAACGTCGTCGAAATAGTATCTAGATAAGTGCAACGACAGGGAAACGAACCGGTCCATCAACTTGGTGCGATTGTGAAGACCTACGTTTTCGGCTGACATATTGTGTAATTTTGATATATTATATTGTGTTGCAACACTACGTTATACATTGACAATTATTTAGGAATTCCAGCTGATTCGATGTTACTGAAACGTAGCTAACCTCACATGACACGTCTTTCGTGTGCATCTCAGTTATGTGGATCACAATGTAATACATAATCCTTGCAAAAATAGTAAGCTTTACCTCCGTGATACGTTATGCAAAACGTTCTTTTTCCTTTCTGTTACCTGAACTGAGCTAACAGACTTTGAATATACTGATCTAATAGTACACAACATTTGATTTTAAAAAATATATATATATATATATATATATATATATATATATATATATATATATATATATATTATAACGTTATCTACGCTAGTAGTCAGATGTAGAAAGGTCACTCCTGTAAATGCTGCCTTCAAATGGCAACTTCAAATTTGTTGTAGCTCTTTACAATGCATACAAATAAAATAAATACAAATAACATCCAATATAGTAAAGAGATCAATAGGGGCAAAACATTATATAATGCTACTTTCGCCATTATAATATATTCCAATGCATGTATTTAATAATATTGAAAACAAACACAAAAACCGTGCAGGCGTAGACAAATATTAAAAACTGTGCTGTGAATTAACATCTTTGTGCGACATAAGTATGCTTTTGTAATTCGAGACGTATTATCAATAATATGAAAAATCAGGGTAGACTACCTACAGTGTACTAAACAATGGAAGTGTATTAGAGCAATCATCATGTTATCAGTGTTACCACTAGCACGCATGTGGCATTGTTTCACAGTTTTCCTCTACAACGCTTGTAGAGGAAACAATCCCATATTTCGTAGTCGTTAAGTCTGAATGGTCGTCGTTACAGAACACTTAGGGGTTACATCATAACGCTGGCCTGTGACAACGGCAACGTCGAGTGTCTGGAAATGGTGTTGCGAACGTTCAATCAGAGTCTGCTAGAGCCAGTGTAAGTATTCGACTGTCATACTCCCAATTTTGGCAGACATCTTTTCCAGACATCGGAAATTTACCTGCTTGTATTTATGTAGCGTTTCCACTCTTTTCGGCTCGGAAGCCACGGCTCTTTGCCATGCAAGCTAGCACTGGCAAATCCCGTACGAGGGGCGCTGGATTTAGCCGAGTCGAAATAATTGATTTCGCCACTAGTGTCTTTCTCACTCGTGAGAACAGTGCAAATACGCTCCACAAAACGCGCACACAATCAAAGCATCCATGTCCATACATAATATATGGGAAAATTTAAATTTTATATATATATATATATATATATATATATATATATATATATATATATATATATATATATATATTAAACCCATTAAACCAATTACAAGCTTCCTCCCGTTTCGTTGATATTGGATGTATAAGCCTCCTCACCAGGACTTACCATATGTGTCTTTGTATTATATTGTTATTCAACTGTGGCACACATAAACATACACACACTCATGCAAGCACACACACACGCGCACACACACGCATATATACACACATACACACGCACACACACGCAAACATATATGCGCGCGCACACACACACACACACACACACACACACACACACCACACACACAACACACACACACACACACACACACAACACACACACACACACAACAACACACACACACACACACACACACACACACAATAAATGTAATTAATATTGCAGAGGCATCACCTTTGGCAGAAACTTGACATCAGCTGTGTATCAATGCGATATGCGGCACACAATGGACGAGTTGGCCTTCAACACGATGTGGCGGAAGTACGAAGCGGCCGCGCTCGTAAATAACAAGGCTGAGATGAATTGTTTGCGTGATTGGACAGAGTCGAAATATGTCGCACTTCCATAAATTTATATATATATATATATATATATATATATATATATATATATATATATATATAATTTGGGCAGTTATTACCTTGTATACAAAGGCAACATCTAAGATAAGCCACGTACAATTATACTTGATAAACTCGGTTTAGGTTTTTATTTCCGTGGCCGGAACCTGGACTTTCTTGTCGGTGTGAGTGTCCAGATACGACATTCAGAGAAAGGGACTTGTCGTCATCAAGCAATTGTCTTCAGAAGAACAGACAAAGATCATCGAATGAGAACGTAACGAAAATTGTATATAAGCCGTGGAATACTTATACTTAATAAATTCCAATGGGATTCCATGGCTTCATATTTCGTGCGCTGGATGGATGTATATACCTGTATAAGCAAGTTCGTTCTTCTTGATATAATCCTGACTTATGTTGTTACTATTTCAGTTGTTATTTGTTATACTCGGTGCCTTACTTAGTAACAACTGCTACCAAAGCTTTTGAAATAACAATACTCGTTGATGCTGGTGATTAGTCTTGATTGGACAAATTATTCGAACTGTTGATAAGATATACCTCAAGATGTTCGTGAACGAGTTGAAAGTACGGCGCGATAACTTTTGTCGTGCTGTTAAATGCATCGTGCAAAGCACATTTGCTAAACCTACAGTTTGGCAGTGGATGAGAGATAATAATGAAGAATTCTTCTAGAAATAAATTAATGCAGCAAATGATTTAATGGCTTAGTAGAGTGTAGCTAAAGTCGGCAAATCACGGTTTGAATTATGTGTTCACCATAAGTAAGAGGACCGTTAATATTATAAATCTGAATCACGATAACAGCAATTTATGACATGTATATATATATATATATATATATATATATATATATATATATTTTCATTGATATACATATATACACCGTATATATATATATATATATATATATATATATATATATATATATATATATATACATATATATATATATATATATATATATATATATATAAAACATATATATATATATATATATATATATATATATATAAATATATATATATATATATATATATATATATATATATTTTGCGAAATTTTCTGACTTGCTTACATAAAGAAATGCAACACAAATATCACGTAATTCAAAAACATTACACTGACTTCTTTTGTGTGGTGGAATATAACTCAAACACATGTATACATATATACATATATATATTCTATTTTATATATATATATATATATATACATACATTATGTTATTTATATATAAATATTATATATAAAATACAATATTATATATATGTATATATATATATATATATATATATATATATATATAAAAGTTTGTATATGTGATTATATTAATCCAAACAGATTAATAGTCATGCGTGTGGCACGCATAAACATACACACACTCATGCCAGCATAGACACACGCGCACACACACGCACACATACATATACACATATACACACGCACACACACACGCAAACATACAATGTATACACACACACACACACACACACACACACACACACACACACACACACACACACACACACACACACACACACACACACACACACACACACACAAACACACACACACACAAACACACAACACACACACACACACACACACACACACACACACACACACACACACACACACACACACAGGGTTCGTACACATACAGTAAAGTTTTGCATATCCTAACACATTGCGGACTCCCATGAACCGTGACATCTTGTTGTTGAATGAAATTGTATTTAAATTGCTCAAAGCGGTTAGTGGGGGTAGCAAAATTGGACCGACCCAAAGATGGGATAAATCAAATACACACATACCAACATACTCACATTATGCACATAGAAACACACAAAACCCCACGGGGGTGCCTTTGAAAAAAAAAACTTTAACCTTTTTTTGGGGAAAAAACAAAAAAAACCATTTTCACAAAAACATAAAAAAAAAAACACCTGCTCACCCCTCACATATACACACGCAAACACACGCAAAACAAACAAACACAACACACACACACACACACACACACACACACACACACACACACACACACACACACACACACACACACACACACACACACACACACACACACACACACACACACACTTGTCTTGCTTAATCATGCTAATGATTTAATACTGTATGGTCGTTTGCGCACACCCATGACCTCATCATATACCCAATTATACGCTGACGAGCTTGCGCTACATGATCTACAGGTAATATCCTGTGTTATGATCACATCTCTTTTCTGAGTGTGTATCTGCTAACATTCTCTGCTGCAATCTGGGTGAGCGAGCATGTACAGTTTCCGCGTTGAACAACCTAACATGACGCTGTATAACATACACACTCTTTTCTTACATAAATTACAGACCGCCGTGACGCTGTAATTTATATTATAACATGAACACACCTCTCTTATATGGACTACAGACCGCCGTGACGCTGTAATTTATATTATAACATGAACACACCTCTCTTATATAAACTACAGACCGACGTGACGATGTACTTTAAATCCAGAACACACCTCTCTTATATGAACTGCAAAACGACATGACGCTGTACTTTACAAACCGAACACACCTCTCTTATATGAACTACAGACCGACGTGACGATGTACTTTAAATCCAGAACACACCTCTCTTATATAAACTGCAAAACGACATGACGCTGTACATTACAAACCGAACACACTTCTCTTATATGAACTACAACCCGACGTGACACTGTACTTTATAACCCGAACACACCTCCCTTATATGAACTACAGACCGACGTTCGCTGTCTTTGACAACCCGAACACACCTCTCTTATATTAAACTTCAGAGCGCCGTGTCGCTGTACGTTATAACCCTAACAGTCCTCTCTTATATGAACTACAGCCCGACGTGACGCTGTACTTCGTTTAAAACCCGAAAACACCATTTTTTTGCATTAACATTGTATCGCATGTAACACATGTAATGTAATTTCAGTTATCACTCACATAACGTTAGGAGAAAACCTTGAATTGAATTTGTAAACATATGTAGCTGAGCACACATTACATTGGTTTGAACACATGGACTAGCTATCACTGTGTTGCACATCACCAGAATTATAATTAGTTCACGTTTTCAGAGAAACAGGAAAAAATTCCCCCCACCCCCCCCCCGTCCCCTCCCCCCCCCCGCCCCGCCCGCCACGCGCACGCACACGCGCACGCACACGCACACGCACACACACACACACACACACACACACACGCACGCACGCACGCACCACTCTCAGTAAAAAAAATATTCGAAGTATAACTGATACCGGTATGGTGGTCCCATATTCGGCCGGTCCCAGATTCGGCTAAACGTATTCTTCGCATGCGCGCGCAAGGCGCAGTCTCACTTTTATTTGCTCTGACGTACCATCGGTGACATATGTCACTCCCGGGCCGAGGTTTCTTAAAACGTATACAGCGCATGGATTTTTATTAAAAACTTTATGCATTACTAACGGAAGCTATGTTAGCAACAACGGATAATGCTGGCCCACTACCCGTTCCCAGATTCCTCAGATTCGTGCCGAATCTGGACCCGGCCGAATCTGGGACCACGACACCGGAGACCTCGTGACTGGTCCATTCGCTGGTTTGTAGAAGAGACCGTTGTAACGAAATAGGTGTTATACAACTAACTCAGGTGTTTCTACTAAAAGCATATCTTTGAGATACACGCTTTTGCTAACGTCTATCCTCGAGTCAATATTGTATTAATGTGAATATTATTTTTGCAATTCAACATTATCACGATTACTGCCTATTGGTGGACGCGAAGTTCGAACAAACAATGAGTATCTTCGAGCATGTCATGGTTGTTGGTGTACGTTAGTTAATTGTTAGATATTGTTATCACCTTGTACTGCTATCACAGCCGCCTACTACTAAGATAACCCGTCGAGTGACGGACATTTTTGTTTTGTCTTTAGAATAGAACCAGTGTGCACTAACCAATAAGACAATATTACACACACACACACACACACATATATGTATATATATATATATATATATATATATATATATATATATATATATATATATATATATATATATATATATATATATATATAATATATAGTTTATAGATGAACTGTTTAGTCCGATCGTGATTACGGAGATGTTTTGACTCCAGCTCCAGTTTAAGGCCATTGTGAAACCGAAGCGTTATTGGGTTTATTTATCTCTGCCTTTTTCCTATGACTTCCATACCAACCGCTTCTGCCGCTACTTGTAGTGTAGAGTCGTTCTCCTTCAGGCGGCTTGACGCGTTCTGTCAATTTGCCAGTGCATCTGTGTGCCTTTGTTCGGTTACGCCGAACATTCCAGTTACTGATTATGCGAAGACAATTTGTTCCGGGAGAGAGGATCAAGAGTTTTTAAATTTAGTACAAGATAGTTTCCTTTCTCAACATGTGTTAGAAGCAACCAGGGGCGAGAACGTGTTAGATATAGTATTGAGCTCACAGAAGGAATTTGTTGATAATGTCATGATATGTGAGCCATTGGGGTGTAGTGATCACAACCAGATACATTTTATCATCAAAGTAAAGGGAGAACGGAATAGAAAAATAAGGTATAGGAAAAAAATTCACAAAGGAAGATATAAGGACATGAGGGAATATTTAGCAAAGATAGACTGGAATAACACACAGAAGAATAAGACAGCAACAGAATGCTGGAATATTTTAAAGAGTGAAATTGACTGCGTCGTTGACAAATGTGTCCCCTTGAAAAAACAGGGGAAACGGTCAAAGAAGAAACACTTATCGAAGGAAGCCATTAGAAAAATCAAGTACAAGCAAATGATGTGGAAGACATATAGCCATACCGGAAATAAAGACTATAGCATTTATAAAGCACTTAATCAAGCTACAGCTGAAATTAGAAATTCAAAAGAGAGCTACGAACAAAGAATAGCTTTTAATATAAAACATGACAGCAGAGTTTTTATGCGTATGTTCGAAGTAAACAGAAAGTTCAGGATAAGGTCGGTCCTCTAGAAGGTAGTGATGGAAACATAATAACAGAGGGATTCTTAATGGCAGAAAACCTAAATGAGTACTTTAGTTCGGTGTTTACCAGGGAAGATATTAGTATATTACCAGTACTTGAGACTAAGTTCGAAGGGAGAAGTTTGACTATTTAGGACAACTAATTGTAACCCCAACAATAGTAGCTATCAAAATAAGAGATATGAGGATAATAAATCACCTGGAGTGGATGGGATTCCTCCCAAATTACTATTGGAAATTGTGGAACAAATCAGCATACCGCTTGCAACAGTGTTCAATTTGTCATTAGAGGAGGGAATAGTTCCGTTAGAATGGAAAGAAGCAAACATTATACCATTATTTAAAAAAGGTTCGAGAAACAAGTCAGAGAACTATAGACCAGTGAGTTTAACATCGGTGATTTGCAAACTATTAGAAAGACTAATTAAAGATCACCTGGTTGATTTCCTTGTTAAAAATAAATTGATAAACCCATCTCAACATGGGTTTTTAAAAGCGAGGTCATGCTTAACAAATATGTTATGTTTTTTGGAAGATGTCACAAAGTGGCTAGATGAGGGATCACCAGTAGATATAATCTACTTAGATTTTAAAAAAGCCTTTGACAAAGTGCCACACCAAAGACTACTACTTAAACTAAAGGCCCATGTCATAGGAAATGGTATGATCAACTGGACTACAAAGAGTAGTAGTTGATGGGGAGGTTTCAAACTGGAAAGCGGTTTTGAGTGGAGTACCGCAGGGATCAGTACTGGGACCTATTTTATTCTTAATATATATAAATGATTTGGATGATGACATAACAAGCAAGGTGTTGAAGTTTGCGGACGACACAAAAGTGTTTAGGAAAATTAAAAGTGATGCAGATAGACAGCATTTACAAGATGATCTTAATAAGTTGATAGAATGGTCTGAGAAGTGGCAAATGCTGTTTAATTTTGGAAAGTGTAAGTGCCTTCACACAGGACATGGGAATGAAGATGCACAATATACAATGGGTGATACTGTACTAAATACTACCTTAAAGGAGAAAGGACTTAGGTTAACTATTAGTGCTGACATGAAGGTATCAGAGCAGTGTGGAATTGCAGCAGCGAAGAGAAACCAAATTCTTGGATTAATTAGGCGAAATATAGTGTACAAAGAAAAAGAACTAATAATACCGTTGTATAAAACAATAGTTAAAATGATAAAATATTGTATACAACATGGAGGCCATATCGCAAGAAGGGTATATTGATATGCTAGAAGAGTACAAAGGAGAGCAACCAAAATGATACCAAAACTCAGGAATATTAGTTATGAAATGCGTCTAAAAAATGTGGTTTAACAACACTAGAAACCAGAAGATTGAGAGGAAATCAGATTGAGGTGTTTAAAATATTGAATGGATATGAAAATATTGACAGAATTTTTTTTCACAGTCAAGGAAGAGAGAAGGACTAGAGGACATGGAGTTACATTAGCAAAGAAGCAGTGTAGATACGATATTAGAAAATTTTCATTTTCACAAAGAACAGTAAACGAATGGAACAGATTATCAGCTGATTGTGTAAGTGCTAGAAGTGTTAATATATTTAAAAATAAAATCGACATATACCTAAGAAGGGCGGGGTATACTTAGATGGATAAGGTTGGACTCTCGATAAGCCAAATTGCTTCCTAGTCCACCTGCCATCTAAAGTTGAATCTCTAGGTGGCAATCTTGTTAAATCTTGTTAAATCTTGTTAAATCAAAAGCGCCTGATTCACGCTGCCCACAGTTTGGCTCCTCTGCAACTGATATGTGTACAGGCCTACTTATCTCTTCCGTGGTTTCGTTCTTTCAGAAGAAATTCTTGGCCAGTCTCATTGGCTTGTTTAGTTTCTCCCTGTACTGGCGTGTACGTTTGGCAGCAGTTATGATAATGTATGGAATGATAACATAGTATCAAAGATTAGTATGTAATTTATCAAACATGATAACTATACAGTTTCAGCTACTTCTGCCGTCGTTTTATCTTAGTTTCAATTACGTTTCTCATCTACGTCACACTCCAAATCATTTCTGTTATGACAAACATGTGACGTAGATAACCGTGGCATATACAAAGGTAAGTTCTTATATAGCACAGTATTCGGTCCTCAGACTGTTCAAGCGCGTTTACACTTTACATCCCTGACACCTGTTCAATGTGTGTGTGTGTGTGTGTGTGTGTGTGTAGCTAACTTGTGTGTAAATATGTGTGTATGTATGTATATGTATCATGTGTGTGTAAGTCATGTATGTATGTATACCTGTATGTATGTGTATATATATATATATGTGATGTGTGTGTGTGTAATAGTATTAATGTGTGTGTGTGTGTATGTGTGTGTGTGTGTGTGTGTGTGTGTCACAAGTGCTGCAAGTTTATTAATAAGCATATGTTTTTATAGTGCTCAATAATGGTCCTAAAATGCGCAGACATTGGTAATTGAATTCGTAATGCCACATTTCAAAAGTTTCAGTCATTTGTTGTACTCGCTACAAACGCTGTCTCCGGAAAACATTCAAACTAACATAATACATAACACAGGGCTTGATGCGTTCTACCACTTCTTGCATATCAGAGATGTTAATCTGGGACGAGTTGGACAAACAGGATCTACAACCTACTGTGAGTAGGACGAGTTGGACAAACAGGTTCTACCACCTACTGTGAGTAGGACGAGTTGGACAAACAGGTTCTACCACCTACTGTGAGTAGGACGAGTTGGACAAACAGGTTCTACCACCTACTGTGAGTAGGACGAGGTGGACAAACAGGTTCTACCACCTACTGTGAGTATGACGAGTTGGACAAACACGTTTTTACTACCTACCGTGAGTAGGACGAGTTAGACAAACAGGATCTATCACCTACTGTGAGTAGGACGAGTTGGACCAACATGATCTACCGCCTACTGTGAGTAGGACGAGTAGGACAAACAGGATATATCGCCTATTGTGAGTAGAACGAGTAGGACAAACAGGATCTATCACATACGGTGAGTAGGACGAGTTGGACCAACAGGATCTACCGCCTACTGTGAGTAGGACGAGTAGGACAAACAGGATCTATCGCCTACTGTGAGTAGGACGAGTAGGACAAACAGGATCTATCGCCTACTGTGAGTAGAACGAGTAGGACAAACATGATATATCACCTACTGTGAGTAGGACGAGTTGGACCAACAGGATCTACCGCCTACTGTGAGTAGGACGAGTAGTACAAACAGGATCTATCGCCTACTGTGAGTAGGACGAGTAGGACAAACAGTATCTATCACCTACCGTGAGTAGGACGAGTTGGACAAACAGGATCTACCGCCTACTGTGAGTAGGACGAGTTGAACAAACAGGATCTACCGCCTACTGTGAGTAGGACGAGTTGAACAAACAGGATATATCACGTACTGTGAGTAGGACGAGTGGGACAAACAGGATCTATCACCTACTGGGAGTAGGACGAGTTGGACAAACAGGTTCTACCACCTACTGTGAGTAGGACGAGTTGGACAAAGAGGATCTATCACCTACTGGGAGTAGGACGAGTTGGACAAAGAGGATATATCACGTACTGTGAGTAGGACGAGTGACACAAACATGATCTATCACCTACTGGGAGTAGGACGAGTTGGACAAACAGGTTCTACCACCTACTGTGAGTAGGACGAGTTGGACAAACAGGACCTATCACCTACTGTGAGTAGGACGAGTTGGACAAACATGATCTACCACCTACCGCGACACCTGAAATTACTTCTTTGTTTACAAACCAAATTTCTAATGGCCAATAGACGTGTCGGAATAAACATGTGTTGATTAGACTGCATTTTACGCTGTTCATAAAAGTGCCTATTACGTTGCAATAGTACTTACTAGTAAGGCATATTCACGACGGTCCAGTGCATTTAGGCACTGGAATGTTCACAGATTATGACCATTCTTGCCTGTATAGCTGTTATTACCGTTTTTTCTACCATAAAATAATAGGTGTCTTGTTTGTTTGGCATGCGATACATGAGCTTGTTGTTTATAAACTACGCGTCGTCTGTGGCAATAAACATTGATGAGGGCGCTTGGACACTGTGGCCAATAAATACCTTTAATACTCGGATGCAGACTACTCTAAATTTGTTATTGTCGCCATGTGCTCATGCGGTGACTTACTGATGTTCTCCGGAACAGTGGCTGCCACCAAACAACCCTGTCTCCTTATAACACGTTGCTGTCTCCCACATTAGTTCCGTTTAGGTACGTCCGCTGTTCTGCATAGATAAGTGGATACGCCATTGCCTAGGTATATCCATCAATAGGCGCACTGAGCGTCTTTCATGCCATGCATTTAAGACGTCCATTGACGCGCTTGTTACGTAAAGGCTTGATTGCGGAAACGGTGCTCTTTGAAGAAAATGTCCGGAAGGTGCAAATGGTGAAATATTCGGCAGCTCGCATAATTACGCAACAGTGACATCGCGACCGTCAGCACATCAAGCCAAGTCTCATTGCTCTTCACACGCTGCCGGTGCCGTGGCGAATCAGCGACAAGACTTTCCTATGGTTGTACTTCCGTGCAGTACACCACCAGGACCTAACAGAGATCGGCATCCTACGGCACAATGTAATGCGTGTACGCGCCTATGAACGTGCTGGTCCCGGAGGTATGGCATTTTACAAATACTTGTAATAATAATAATAATAACACTAATAATAATAATAATGATAATAATGATAATAATGATAATAATGATAATAATGATAATAATAATATAATAATAATAATAATACTAATGATACTAATGATACTAATGATACTAATGATACTAATGATACTTAATGATACTAATAATACTACTACTACTACTACTACTACTACTACTACTACTACTACTACTACTACTACTACTACTACTACTTACTACTACTACTACTAATAAATAATAATAATAATAATTATTATTATTATTATTATAACCCAACAGACAACTTAGTATGTTTATTAACGTGGCGCTTTGTGTACACAGTCGTACATTCATTTTCAATTACGGTATGTAAGACAAGATGACTTGTGTGTACAGTGGTACCAACCATTTGCTTCGAGATCACATGTATAAATTGTGCAGATCATCTCCACCAGGTCACACAACTAATGCTTAATATTTACTGTGCATTTTGGAATTTTTTGGAACTGTGAGCGAAAATTATTCGAAAACGCTGGACGTCGGTATGTTTTTGCTGGCATTTACACGAGTGTTTTATTAGTAATATGTTTTCTTTGCAGATCGCAGCATGACGTATTCTAGGTCATCTAAAATGAAGTCAATCTCGCTTATTTATAAAACACCATATCTCTTTGGATCACGCAACTGAGGAACACGGTGAGTCGTATGGCATAAACATAATATTATGACATTATTTATACGGGTATATAATGACTGGCCGGGGTCTTGGATTAAATAAATTTACGATAGCAGTGTACTCAGCTTCAAATATGTCTCCGTAACATTGGCGCTTAGCGTCATCACCTTGAATATATCTTTCCGACGTCGCTGTTCGCGAACAAACAACCTTTGTGTTCGGATTATGGTGAGTATCAAGGAACGATTGTCTCGCGCTAAATAATTAGTTATATACCTGAAATATATCAACCCTTTTGCATTGATACGCCTCTTAGATTGGTTTCCAAGGAATCGGGCTTATAGAACATATATATATATATATATATATATATATATATATATATATATATATATATATATATATATATATATATATATATATATATATATATATAACCTTATGACGGGAGCCCTGACAGACACCATTAACAAAACGTAAGGCCAAACTGATGGATGATTGTTGACTGTAGCATTACAAAGATTATTGGAAGCTAATCGTGTACATGTATATGTGAGATGCAAATATATCACGTATGCGCAAATTGCAAAAAATCGCAAAAATACCATGATTTATCATATAAGTGAAATCCGACGAAAATACGACACAAATATTTGTGATGTTCACATATAATGTTTATAAACAATAAAGTTACAGTAACTGATCATTAAAGGTAATATAACAGTTAACATATCAGAGAAACATAGTCCATGTGAACCTGCGACATATGTTCATGTATGTCAGATGTAATCAACTGTATGCTCGTCATACTACTATAGATGTATCGAACGTTGTTATTGGACCATATCGGTTTATTTTTTATTTAAAGTGATCACTATAAAGTCATTTTTTCTTTGTCATTTTAAACGAAGATTCTATGATGTACGATTTCGTTTTACATCAATTAACATGGTTATGTTAAATCTCACGTGACGTTATTCTAATCAAGAAGAATCCTCGAAAGATTAATACAGCCATTCGGCTGTATTAATCTTTCGAGGATTCTTCTTGTCAGTCAACACACTGTCACTTTCGAGCGAACCTTGCGGAAGAACTGTCGAGTGTCGTTGCGAAACATCCTGCACATGAAGCTGTATATAAACGGGTTGAGCACGGAATTGACCAGGATAAAATGTTGTATTTCTTTCGACTTTGACAGTAGATTCGGAAGGAAACAAGCGATGAAGACAACGGTAACGACGGGCAAGACTGACAAACCTCTAAACTGTTTTACTTGTTGTCGACCTACTGAATTCGTAGATGGGACATGTGCTGTTCCATGCGACCCCGACACGACATCAGCCTTGTTTTCAGATACTGAAAGCGCCGTAGACTTCACTGAAGGTTTCGGATCTTCTCTGGACGCATCGCTTTGACTTTCGACTTTTGTGCGGGCAGACCAAGCTTTCTTAATCAACGTTATCGCTACTAGACTGTAGCAAATGCTCATGGTTAATACAGATGAGAGGAATATAGATACTTCAAGTAGGGTCACCAATATCACGGAGTGATAACTTTTTAGGATCTGGTACACCGTAACAGTCACGCAGGCGGCTGCTGCTATCACAGCCAACGCCTTTTTCGCTCGCATCGCGCACAGACTGAATGTATGTGGACGTCTGACAGCCATCAGTCGCTCTGTCGCTACAAACGCCAGAAGAAACACAGAGTAGACGAGTGAAATCTCTTTGGCGACATCGACGACGTGCATTAGCACTTGGCCAATCTTCACGCCGGTCAGGATTATTCCACAAACACACACGACCAAGTCGACTATGGCCAACGCAAACATGTACACTCGAGTGGACGTGGTCATGTTGTCGACGTAGACAGCAATGACTAGCACATTTCCGGGTAATCCAATTAGACACGAGACAAAAAGGACGACATTTAAAATATACTCCCTAGTTGAGGAGTCTACCATTTGTGCAGTACTATTATTCAGAACTTGTTGCTGGAAGCTGGTATTGTAACTCCGGTTGGCAATGTCCAGTAAATCCATATTGACGCGTGTGCGACAGCAACTTAATGATAGCAAGAGTGCAAACACTTGTGCTTAATGAACGTCGCTGGAATCTCCTACCCGGACAGATCCATGCTCAACGATCACGTGCTTAGAATACTCGTCCTTACTATTCAATGTAGCGCCACCTGTAGAATCGACATCATTACCGGAAGTGTATGTTCATTACATCAATCATACACGTTGACCAGTCATACACGTACGCACACACATGGATGTGTGCTTGCGTGTGTGCGAGTATGGTATGCTTGCGTGCGTACGTGCGTACGTGCGTCCTTGCGTGCGTACACGGACAGACAGGTATATATAATTGTTCTTGTTTTTAACTCTACAATATTTCTTAAAGATAACGTCAATAATGGTATATAATATTGTATGCTAACTATATTCTGAAACGTAAGTGGATATCATATTAAATAAACAAATTGGATAGTAGACATATAATAAGAGCAAAAACAGTTGCTCTTAAGGGCCATTCTCCAAATAATTCTGACACTTCGTTTTTATTTTCCACGCAGTATAACTTCCATATTATGTATGTCACATTTAAATTATACACATCGTTTGATTCGGTTTGACGAGTTCTTTCAGGCAATGCATACATTTCCTATTGCATCTCAAAAAAGTATGCTAATTCCTGCTAGAATAGCGCAAAATAGCCAATATACGCATTATTTTACTTATAATGCCTCTGTAAAAGTACAAAATAATGAACATTTTACATTTTCACAGTACTAATCAAAGACAAACGATATATTAAAGGAGCATACTATAATACAGTCCGCTTGCATGATTAATTATACCAACAAATCGTGATTTGCTAATAGGTCTATTGTTGTTGTTACAGGTTCATCGCCCAAGTTAGATGGCTAGTCTAACATTTAATACACACTCAAAATGCTTATATATATATATATATAAGTCGTGTCGGGGTCGCATGGAACAGCACATGTCCCATCTACGAATTCAGTAGGTCGACAACAAGTAAAACAGTTTAGAGGTTTGTCAGTCTTGCCCGTCGTTACCGTTGTCTTCATCGCTTGTTTCCTTCCGAATCTACTGTCAACGTCGAAAGAAAAGTAACATTTTATCCTGGTCAATTCCGTGCTCAACCCGTTTATATACAGCTTCATGTGCAGGATGTTTCGCAACGACACTCGACAGTTCTTCCGCAAGGTTCGCTCGAAAGTGACAGTGTGTTGACTGACAAGAAGAATCCTCGAAAGATTAATACAGCCGAATGGCTGTATTAATCTTTCGAGGATTCTTCTTGATTAGAATAACGTCACGTGAGATTTAACATAACCATGTTAATTGATGTAAAACGAAATCGTACATCATAGAATCTTCGTTTAAAATGACAAAGAAAAATGACTTTATAGTGATCACTTTAAATAAAAAATAAACCGATATGGTCCAATAACAACGTTCGATACATCTATAGTAGTATGACGAGCATACAGTTGATTACATCTGACATACATGAACATATGTCGCAGGTTCACATGGGCTATGTTTCTCTGATATGTTAACTGTTATATTACCTTTAATGATCAGTTACTGTAACTTTATTGTTTATAAACATTATATGTGAACATCACAAATATTTGTGTCGTATTTTCGTCGGATTTCACTTATATGATAAATCATGGTATTTTTGCGATTTTTTGCAATTTGCGCATACGTGATATATTTGCATCTCACATATACATGTACACGATTAGCTTCCAATAATCTTTGTAATGCTACAGTCAACAATCATCCATCAGTTTGGCCTTACGTTTTGTTAATGGTGTCTGTCAGGGCTCCCGTCATAGTTATATATATATATATATATATATATATATATATATATATATATATATATATATATATATATATATATACTTCTATTGACGATTCCTTGGAAACCAATCTAAGAGGCGTATCAATGCAAAAGGGTTGATATATTTCAGGTATATAACTAATTATTTAGCGCGAGACAATCGTTCCTTGATATTCACCATAATCCGAACAGCAAGGTGGTTTGTTCGCGAACAGCGACGTCGGAAAGATATATTCAAGGTGATGACGCTAAGCGCCAATGTTACGGAGACATATTTGAAGCTGAGTATACTGCTATCGTAAATTTATTTAATCCAAGACCCCGGCCAGTCATTATATACCCGTATAAATAATGTCATAATATTATGTTTATGCCATACGACTCACCGTGTTCCTCAGTTGCGTGATCCAAAGAGATATGGTGTTTTATAAATAAGCGAGATTGACTTCATTTTAGATGACCTAGAATACGTCATGCTGCGATCTGCAAAGAAAACATATTACTAATAAAACACTCGTGTAAATGCCAGCAAAAACATACCGACGTCCAGCGTTTTCAAATAATTTTCGCTCACAGTTCCAAAAAATTCCAAAATGCTCAGTAAATATTAAGCATTAGTTGTGTGACCTGGTGGAGATGATCTGCACAATTTATACATGTGATCTCGAAGCAAATGGTTGGTACCACTGTACACACAAGTCATCTTGTCTTACATACCGTAATTGAAAATGAATGTACGACTGTGTACACAAAGCGCCACGTTAATAAACATACTAAGTTGTCTGTTGGGTTATAATAATAATAATAATAATAATAATAATAATATTATTATTATTATTATTATTATTAGTAGTAGTAGTAGTATATTATATCATTAGTATCATTAGTATCATTAGTATCATTAGTATCATTAGTATCATTAGTATCATTAGTATCATTAGTATTATTATTATTATTATTATTATTATTATTATTATTATTATTATTATTATTATTATTATTATTATTATTATTATTATTATTATTATTATTATTATTATTATTATTATTATTAGTATTATTATTATTATTATTATTATTATTATTATTATTACTATTACTATTATTATTATTATTATTATTATTAGTGTTATTATTATTATTATTACAAGTATTTGTAAAATGCCATACCTCCGGGACCAGCACGTTCATAGGCGCGTACACGCATTACATTGTGCCGTAGGATGCCGATCTCTGTTAGGTCCTGGTGGTGTACTGCACGGAAGTACAACCATAGGAAAGTCTTGTCGCTGATTCGCCACGGCACCGGCAGCGTGTGAAGAGCAATGAGACTTGGCTTGATGTGCTGACGGTCGCGATGTCACTGTTGCGTAATTATGCGAGCTGCCGAATATTTCACCATTTGCACCTTCCGGACATTTTCTTCAAAGAGCACCGTTTCCGCAATCAAGCCTTTACGTAACAAGCGCGTCAATGGACGTCTTAAATGCATGGCATGAAAGACGCTCAGTGCGCCTATTGATGGATATACCTAGGCAATGGCGTATCCACTTATCTATGCAGAACAGCGGACGTACCTAAACGGAACTAATGTGGGAGACAGCAACGTGTTATAAGGAGACAGGGTTGTTTGGTGGCAGCCACTGTTCCGGAGAACATCAGTAAGTCACCGCATGAGCACATGGCGACAATAACAAATTTAGAGTAGTCTGCATCCGAGTATTAAAGGTATTTATTGGCCACAGTGTCCAAGCGCCCTCATCAATGTTTATTGCCACAGACGACGCGTAGTTTATAAACAACAAGCTCATGTATCGCATGCCAAACAAACAAGACACCTATTATTTTATGGTAGAAAAAAACGGTAATAACAGCTATACAGGCAAGAATGGTCATAATCTGTGAACATTCCAGTGCCTAAATGCACTGGACCGTCGTGAATATGCCTTACTAGTAAGTACTATTGCAACGTAATAGGCACTTTTATGAACAGCGTAAAATGCAGTCTAATCAACACATGTTTATTCCGACACGTCTATTGGCCATTAGAAATTTGGTTTGTAAACAAAGAAGTAATTTCAGGTGTCGCGGTAGGTGGTAGATCATGTTTGTCCAACTCGTCCTACTCACAGTAGGTGATAGGTCCTGTTTGTCCAACTCGTCCTACTCACAGTAGGTGGTAGAACCTGTTTGTCCAACTCGTCCTACTCCCAGTAGGTGATAGATCATGTTTGTGTCACTCGTCCTACTCACAGTACGTGATATATCCTCTTTGTCCAACTCGTCCTACTCCCAGTAGGTGATAGATCCTCTTTGTCCAACTCGTCCTACTCACAGTAGGTGGTAGAACCTGTTTGTCCAACTCGTCCTACTCCCAGTAGGTGATAGATCCTGTTTGTCCCACTCGTCCTACTCACAGTACGTGATATATCCTGTTTGTTCAACTCGTCCTACTCACAGTAGGCGGTAGATCCTGTTTGTTCAACTCGTCCTACTCACAGTAGGCGGTAGATCCTGTTTGTCCAACTCGTCCTACTCACGGTAGGTGATAGATACTGTTTGTCCTACTCGTCCTACTCACAGTAGGCGATAGATCCTGTTTGTACTACTCGTCCTACTCACAGTAGGCGGTAGATCCTGTTGGTCCAACTCGTCCTACTCACAGTAGGTGATATATCATGTTTGTCCTACTCGTTCTACTCACAGTAGGCGATAGATCATGTTTGTCCTACTCGTCCTACTCACAGTAGGCGATAGATCCTGTTTGTCCTACTCGTCCTACTCACAGTAGGCGGTAGATCCTGTTGGTCCAACTCGTCCTACTCACCGTATGTGATAGATCCTGTTTGTCCTACTCGTTCTACTCACAATAGGCGATATATCCTGTTTGTCCTACTCGTCCTACTCACAGTAGGCGGTAGATCATGTTGGTCCAACTCGTCCTACTCACAGTAGGTGATAGATCCTGTTTGTCTAACTCGTCCTACTCACGGTAGGTAGTAAAAACGTGTTTGTCCAACTCGTCATACTCACAGTAGGTGGTAGAACCTGTTTGTCCACCTCGTCCTACTCACAGTAGGTGGTAGAACCTGTTTGTCCAACTCGTCCTACTCACAGTAGGTGGTAGAACCTGTTTGTCCAACTCGTCCTACTCACAGTAGGTGGTAGAACCTGTTTGTCCAACTCGTCCTACTCACAGTAGGTTGTAGATCCTGTTTGTCCAACTCGTCCCAGATTAACATCTCTGATATGCCAGAAGTGGTAGAACGCATCAAGCCCTGTGTTATGTATTATGTTAGTTTGAATGTTTTCCGGAGACAGCGTTTGTAGCGAGTACAACAAATGACTGAAACTTTTGAAATGTGGCATTACGAATTCAATTACCAATGTCTGCGCATTTTAGGACCATTATTGAGCACTATGAAAACATATGCTTATTAATAAACTTGCAGCACTTGTGACACACACACACACACACACACACACACACACACACACACACACACACACACACACACACACACACACACACACACACACACACACACACACACACACACACACACACACACACACACACACACACACACACACACACACACACACACACACACACATCACACACACACACACACACACACACACACACACACACACACACACACACACACACACACACACACACACACACACACACACACACACACACACACACACAACACACACACACACACACACACACACACACACACACACACACACACACACACACACACACACACACACACACACACACACACACACACACACACACACACACACACACACACACACACACACACACATTGAACAGGTCTGCCAGGGATGTAAAGTGTAAACGCGCTTTGAACAGTCTGAGGACCGAATACTGTGCTATATAAGAACTTACCTTTGTATATGCCACGGTTATCTACGTCACATGTTTGTCATAACAGAAATGATTTGGAGTGTGACGTAGATGAGAAACGTAATTGAAACTAAGATAAAACGACGGCAGAAGTAGCTGAAACTGTATAGTTATCATGTTTGATAAATTACATACTAATCTTTGATACTATGTTATCATTCCATACATTATCATAACAGCTGCCAAACGTACACGCCAGTACAGGGAGAAACTAAACAAGCCAATGAGACTGGCCAAGAATTTCTTCTGAAAGAACGAAACCACGGAAGAGATAAGTAGGCCTGTACACATATCAGTTGCAGCGGAGCCAAACTGTGGGCAGCGTGAATCAGGCGCTTTTGATTTAACAAGATTTAACAAGATTTAACAAGATTGCCACCTAGAGATTCAACTCTAGATGGCAGGTGGACTAGGAAGCAATTTGGCTTATCGAGAGTCCAACCTATCTATCTAAGTATACCCCGCCCTTCTTAGGTATATGTCGATTTTATTTTTAAATATATTAACACTACTAGCACCTACAGAATCAGCTGATAATCTGTTCCATTCGTTTACTGTTCTTTGTGAAAATGAAAATTTTCTAATATCGAGTCTACACTGCTTCTTTGCTAATGTAACTCCATGTCCTCTAGTCCTTCTCTCTTCCTTGACTGTGAAAAAAAATTCTGTCAATATTTTCATATCCATTCAATATTTTAAACACCTCAATCTGATCTCCTCTCAATCTTCTGGTTTCTAGTGTTGTTAAACCACATTCTTTTAGACGCATTTCATAACTAATATTCCTGAGTTTTGGTATCATTTTGGTTGCTCTCCTTTGTACTCTTTCTAGCATATCAATATCCTTCTTGCGATATGGCCTCCATGCTTGTATACAATATTCTAAGTGAGGCCTAACTGCTGGTTATTAATGCGATGTTTGTTAAGGCAATAAAACAATATGATAACACGCATTATTCGAAATAAAAACACATCAAGGTGTTACTCAATCACATCTTAGCTTCCCCTGATGATGACATTGGAATCTTATTGTCATCTGTGTATAGTTTCATCTCGCTGGAAACGTTATGGGCGTAGTTGGAAAAAAATATATGGACCAGTGATGCTGAAGTCATCCTGATAGAAACTGGTTTGTGCAAGCGATGAACGGCTAACAAAGGTTATGCTTCAGTAGGGGATTACAACCAAAGTATGCGCGAACACAAATTACTACAGGACGCAATGGCTAATCTACACATTTGAACAATGGTATCTGGAAAGAATTAATGATGCACAACTCCGTGGACTGGCTGATGACTTGCAAACATTTTGCGACATACTGTGCATATTACAAAACGATGGATCAAACACTAATGAAACTCGCTTCCTTTTGACTTCTTATTCAGACTACATGTTCAGATGGTCATCTACGATGAAGAATGCAAAAAGTCACCTACCCAGGTCTTCTATAGAACTTATAGCAAGACGATTGACATTCTTATCAGATTCATGGCATCTCAACGTGCAGGCAATTGGGCATTTTTTTAGTCTAACAGCATGCTCCCATTTGTTGTTGCTGCTGGTCACCACAACTACATATATTCGCTGCCACTGTGCCTAAAGGAAGAAATGGACAATTTGAAGGACCCAACACCATATGTATATCAGTACTTCACGAAAGGTCAACATGGTGTGCGAAAAAAGCTGCATCATTCAAAGGTGACACTTCTGATTTTGGTCATGGGCAGACATACAACATAGACGTGAAGGAAAGTGCGAGTGGGCTTACATAAATACCCCTGGATGCTAAAGCACGAACCAAGAAGCTTTACACAAAGCCTGTATCATCTGAGGTATCAGTCCATTTCAAAGAGGTGATGAACCATCCGCAGGCGGGGAGTGTCTAACGAAGATGGAAACCAGGAAATGATCAATCAAGCATGCATAACAACAGCACATGATCAATCCCGTCACGGTAGACTCCAGCAATATGCTAAATATTGCCACGAAATAGGGAGCCACTGTAACCATCACGCAAACTCTGGAAACTGCTGAATATATTTGCAAAACTGAGCTCCAGAAATAGTTTAATGACAACTCAAAGTCCAAAAGGTACGTCACAGCGTAGTTGAAGAACTGCATCCTCAAAAACATCTTACTGTACCGCAACAGCAGACGTAGCAGCAGATCAATGAAGGTGTCATGCTGATACGCCTTCTTCATCAGAAAGCTGTTGGGAAAGATCTCAAGAGTGACACAGATGACTCAGAACAGTGTTTAAGATGTGATTAAGTAATACTTTAATATATTTTTATTTTTGAATAATGCATGTTATCATAATTTTATGTTGTCTTAACAAACATCGTATTAATAACCAGCAATAGGTTATGCATCAGTACTCTGTCTTTAATAGTGCATATTACCCTAAGGAACGCGAAAATTATAAAATCAATGAAATCCACTCCGATTTGCGTCACGTCACGATTGCGCAACACTTAGGGGAAGGGGTATATGTTTGGCTCGTGACTGCGTATAACGCAGCACTAATTTAGTATTGCTTTGCAATATTCAGTAGATAAATGAATGTACATAATTTTGATATATTACATAAATATATTGATTACATATTAAGGTAATTATAAATCTTGTTGTATGATGTCAACTGCGAAACCGAACTGATTTTTCGATATATTGTCTAATGTTTTGTATCTGGCTTCCTAGAAAATAAACGTATCAATATGATATTGACATAAATATTAGTTCTCGTCATTCCTGAATATTAGATACTACACATCAGTTTGTTGTTATACATTTACTGTGAAAATGTAGAAAGATAAATATATGCAATGTGGCCATTAAGGATCACATAGGCCTGAATGTAAATGCAATTTTCGGAGTGAGTTACACTGATTTGAGAGGGTTGCCCTCTGGAATATTATTACGGAAGGTTTGAAGTTTAGAAAACGACAGGGCAACCAAAAATAGCACGAGATGTCCACTTCGACCCCCGTGCGTCTCGGCTAAATGCGTAACGACGTGATTTGAGCTAGACGTCGATTACGCAACACCACAGACCAACACCATGTCTTCGTAAACGAAGATTTGACACAACGCCGCGCTGCACTTGCCGCCGTCATTTTGATATATTACATAAGTATATTGATTACATATTAAGGTAATTATTTGACTCCTTTTGTGTAATGTCAACTGGAAATCGAACAGATTTATCGTTATGTTGTCCAATGTTTTGTATCTGGCATCTTGAAAAATAAACATATCAACAAGATGTTGCCACAGATATTAGTTCTCTTCATTCCTGAATATGTGATACTACACATAAGTTTGTTGCTATACAGTTACTGTCAAAATGTGGAAAGAGAAATCTATACAACGGAGCCATTTAGGGCCTGCATGGATATAAGCGCAATTTTCGAAGTGAGGTACACTGATTTGAGAGGGTTACCCTCTGGAATATTATTCGGGAGGGTTCGATGTTTAATAAAATACAGGACAAACAAAAATAGCACGAGGTGTCCACGTACTACCTCCAAAATTTGGACCCGTGCGCCCCGACTAACTGTGATTTTACTGAATACGACAATGTCTGCACGGGCCGATTCCCAGTGTCTCTTTGCTTGCCCAGCCTGTGTCTAACTACAATGTCCTCTTTAGCGACTGGGGGTACGGCCATTTTGACGTTGACTAGTTCTAATACTTTTAAAGTAGTATCTTCCCCCTCCCCAGATTCTGGGATTCCGTGGATCATCAGGTTACATCTTCTAGAATATTGTTCTAGGTTATCACACTCACTTTGTAGAAGTTCGACTTGTTCTTCTAACACGGCGATTCTGCTCTCCTTACTCTCAAGCTGTGACGTCAGGCCCGCGATTGCCTATGTTAGTGTGTCTAGTTTGTCAAACAGCGCATGCTGGTATAACGCCGATTTCAGTTTTCGTACCACCTGGTCATCGCTAAGTAGCTCCAGAAACCTCAGCAGCATCACATCTGTGTCACAGACATTACTGTCCGTGACACTGGAAATCTTTCTTGCTTTAGGCATGCGTTTTCATCAACTCTAATCCCCCACGAAAAGTGTTGTCTTATACGACGGCAGCCATCTTGCCCATCCTCTATTAGGCTAATTAAGCCTAGTTAATCTTATCCTTAGGATACTAACCTGCTACATACCATATGTGACATAAACACTACATAGTTACAGTATTATAATAACTCACTGATATATCCTAGTCTTTTGTTCTTCTTCTATTAATCAGCCAACATCAATGCCAAATTTCATCTCGACTCGCACACCAACACAGACGCCTATAGGTTCAAACATTCGCTCTCCACCTGCGGACTCAATCAACATGTTAATGAACCAACGCACATAAGAGGTCATACGCTAGAAACAACTCGACAGGGTGGACGTCAATCTCCACCCAAGTCTCGTTCACGTAAAGACTAAAGCATATTCCGCTCAAAGCTCTATTTCCGTAGTTAGGAATCGTACTTAGTTTCGATCGGATCCGATCGAAACAAAAATCGAAAGAGTTCGCATTTGTTCTATTAATTGTAGAAAATTGAAGTATCATGTATACATAAACCAATTACCTCGATCATTGTGGAGTACTTAATACTTTTTGTTAAATAACTAATAATCGCGAGGAGCAAACGATTTTTATTAAAATGAGTGGAGGTAGCGGCATTAAGTAATAGCTCTAGACTAGCTACTACTCTGGTAGATGTATCGAACGTTGTTGTTTGACCATATCAGTACAATAGAAGTATCGAACGTTGTTGTTTGACCATATCAGTACAATAGAAGTATCGAACGTTGTTGTTTGACCATGTCCGTTTTATTTTTATTTAAAGTGATCACTATACAGTCGTTTTTCTTGGTCATTCTAAACGAAGATTCTATGATGTACGATTTCGTTTTACATTAATTAACATAGTAATGTTAAATCACACGTGATGTTATTCTAATCAAGAAGAATCCTCAAAAGATTAATACAACCGAATGTTCGGTGTCAACTCACTGTCACTTTCGCGCGAATGAACTGTCGAGTGTCGTTACGAAACATCCTGCACATGAAGCTGTATATAAACGGGTTGAGCACGGAATTGAGCATCATCATATTATATATATAACCCTTATCAGTTATGACGACAACGAACATTCTGGAACCAAAATGCAGTGTTACGACCTCCACTTCTTAATCTTCTCCTGCATATAATAACAAATGGCATAGTTACCGTCATATTCTCAGTACTAAGCAATCTTGATAATCATCATCCTGTCAATCACTAAAAAAGCAAATAGGTGAATATTTTCTCACTCATTGATAAACCAGAACGAGACATCATTATTTGCACTGAATCATGGCTTAGCAGCTGCTTTATAGATGGTGCATATTTATTTGACAAACTCATTATTTGTACAAAGGACATAACTGCAGAACAATGAGGAAGAGGGGTAGTAATTGTAATATAATACGTGATTGTAATTATTTCACAGGTAAACATATTGGTTTAACCATAACATTATATTTCCAATAGAAAGCCCACATAAATAAAAACATTAACAGCAAATATGTCAGGCTTCCTCCGCAGAAATGTGAAAGTTCTGTGAAGTCAAATACAAGCACAGGGTTACTTCACCATAGTCAATCCCATCATGCAGAACAGCTATGGGCATTCTGGGATCCTTGTAAACCAAAATTCGAAACGTCCGAACGCCGTGGAGCCTGGTGTGTCTTACACAGCAATACCTCCAGCATAAGAGTCATACTCCGGACAAGGATGGATCTTCCTGTCAGACAGAATGAGCGATGCAACATCATGTATGATATAAATATAACAAGTGGCTTTGTGAGTCTACCAACAACTCAATACCTTATCATTATAAACACAGTCAATAGAAACAAAACTAGTTATATTACCGTGTCCCTCAATCCAGGTGAAGTTAGTCCCGCTTGCATTTGTTCCTATGTTCCATTCGACATTGCTACTCACTCGCGCAATACATTTTTAATCAGAATAATATGGGCATGTTTAACAATAACATCCATACTTTCCATTATCCTATTTGTATATGCCAGTTAGTTCTTCTGCACATGATACAATTTACTTATACTAAATGTGTTCTCATATTTTGCACTTAAAACACGTTTTTCCAGTTCGTTTACCATGTAACGTACCACTTGTATCATCAGTAAGGTAAGGCTAGGCATGTCTTGGAAGAAAATAACAACAACAAAATAAACAAAATGTTTTTAGTCCTAATATATCAGTCTTCCATATCCAATATGGACGTATAACGTGACATCCAACCACATTTAATATGACACTCAACCACACGTGTATGGCTTATACAATGAATGATGATGCACGATTCGACAGGCGGCGCTGCGGAGAAAGAGCATCCTAAGCCCATGATCGCTGCTCTTCTATTTATCCGGCAGGGTATTTTAGCGCCATTCATTAGACACAAGTGATCGTACACATCCACCAGTAAGACATCGTCGCTCACACACACATCAATATGGATTTACTGGACACTGCCATTTAGAGTTACAATACCAGCTTCCAGCAAGATGTTTTGAATAACATTACTGCACAAATGGTAGACTCTTCAACTAGGGTATACAATTTAAATTTCGCAGTCTTTATCATGTGTCTGTTGGGATTACCCGGAAATGTGCTCGTGATTGCTGTGTACGTCGACAACATGACGACGTCCATTCGAGTGTACATGTTTGCGTTGGCCATAGTCGACTCGGTCGTGTGTGTTTGTGGAGTCATCCTGACCGGCGTGAAGATTAGCCACGTGCTGATGCATGTCGTGGATGTCGCCAAAGAGATTTCATTCATCTTTTCTGTGTTTCTTCTGGTGTTTGTGGCGATAGAGCGACTGGTGGCTGTCAGACGTCCACACACTTTCAGTTTATGCGTGATTCGAGCGAAAAAGGCGTTGGCTGTGAACGCAGCAGTAACAAGCGTGGCTGTCTTGATTCATCAGATGCTTAAAATTGTCGGTAACGTAATATTGCTTCAACTATATGAAGTATCTGTTTTCCTATTGTGTTTATTGGTCTTGAGCATTTGCTACATCGTGGTGGCGGTAACGTTGATTAAGAAAGCTTGGTCTTCCTGCACAAAAGTCGAAAGTCAAGGTGATGCATTTAGAAACGCCCCGGGACCTTCAGTGAATATCGCGCCGTTTTCAATATCTGAAAACAAGGATGGCTCTTCGTCGCGTGACACAGCATATGTCTCATCTCCGAACACTGTAGGACAAAATCCAAAAAAAAAAAAAACAGTTTAAAGGTTTGTCCGTTTTGCTCGTCGTCACCGTTGCTTACATAGTCAGCTACATTCCCAATCTAGTGTCAACGTCGAAATAAATAGTAAATGTTATCATGCTTCATTCCGTGATTAACCCATTCATATACAGCTTCGTGAGCGGGATGTTTCGCAACGACACTCGACAGTTTTCCCGCAAGATTCGCTTGAAGCTCACAGAGTGTTGATACTTGGCACTCAGTTGTGGTCAAAGTTGGACAATTAGAATTTCGTCAAGTGATGTTTAACATGACTGATTATGATAACGGATGTCGACAGTTCGTTTTGAGTAGCTAATAAAAACGTGTGTATAATAGTAACACCTTGGGCAATAAACATGAATTAATCGATGTGGTCTAAATATTTGATTGTCACATGACAATGTGATGAACATACGTTTGGATGTACATATTACATCAGTGTACATCATATACATTGATGACGTACACCAATACGATGTACATTTCTCAGGTATATTTTGAGTTATATTACCGTAGGCGATTTTACAATATTTCATGAAATATGCTTATGAACTAATCACTGTTAATAGTGTTTATACATTATGTTCTTTTTTTCTTTCTTTTGTAATATACTTGTGTGATCTCTTTTAAGAAACTTTAAATTATTCCGGGTATCACATCATGAATTTTGCTGCACTTGAAATTATACCTGAACTATATTCATACCATGTTGGTACTATGACTGGTCACCGTAAGCACCAAATTCATCTATCTAGTTATACAAGTTTTCATGTTAAACGGACTTTTGGTGGCTGTCATCTTGGATTTTAGGTCAATAGTTAATGTTTAAAATGTTTTTTACGCCACCATAAAACACCACAACACACAACATAATATCATTCTGAATCTGAATGGGGTACGTTGTAAAAAGCCAAAATTTGCTATTCTATACGACGGGGGGTGTGTGCGCATGTTATTGAGTGCTTGAGCCGCAGATCAGGCGACTGAAATCAGTTATGGTTTCAGCCTGGACCTGCGACTCGCTAAGTTGGTTGCAGTCGGCTATTGTTTTTACAAAAAATGAATTCTTAAATTGTTCAGTGTGGGATGTAGGTACTATAAAACACCTGATGTTGTTGGTTGTTAGTTGTTGGAAAAAATTTGAGGGTACATGGTCTGGGAAGTGTTTAGGCTTAATGTGTGTTTTGTTTGTTTTTTGGGGCCGGAAGAATGTTTTAGTGGGGAGGGCTGGGATAGATCATTTAACAGTTCGGTACATAAATTCTATTCTTTGGTCGCGTCGTCTATTGTCTAATGTGTCGAGGTTAAGGTTGGTGAGCATGGTTGTGACAGATCCTGGGTGTCTAGAGCGGTAGTCTCCAGTGATGAAGCGAGCTGCACGGTGTTGGATTTGTTGTAATTTGTCTATGTCCTCCCGATTGTATGGGTCCCACATTACGGCTCCGTATTCTAAGACAGCGCGCACAAGGGCAATGTATGCCGTCCGTTTGCTGTTAATGGTTATTGTAGAAATGTGTGAGTGCCACTTTAAGTCATTAGATATGGTGATGCCAAGGTAGGGGTTGGTAGTTACACATTCCAGAGTTTCGTTATTTAGGCTATACAGGAATTGTGTTTTGTTCTTTATGCTTAGGATGTGACATTTGTTTGTATTAAAATTCATTCCCCAGGTATTTGCCCACTTCCCAAGTTGCGTTACGTCTTTCTATAGTAAAATATGGTCGTTTAATGTTTGTATTTTCCTGTATAATAGGCAATCGTCTGCAAAGAGGCGGGCTTGAGATTTGACAGTTGTTGGTAAGTCATTTATGTGACACAGGAAGAGCAAAGGGCCTAAGACTGTGCCTTGTGGGACGCCAGAATCAATGGGTATTTCTCTCGACATTTTACCGTCGAGTACGACTTTCATTGTTCTTCCAGTCAGGAATTTGTTTAGCCATTCAAGTATTGTGCCTCCAATTCCATAATGAGATAATTTTGTAAGGGGTTTTGAGTGGGGAACGGTGTCAAATGCCTTGCTAAAATCTAACATTGCCATGTCTGTCTGTGTACCGGTGTCGAAGCTAAAGAAAAGGTCATGCATGGTGGTTAGAAGTTGTGTTTCACATGAAAAGCCGTGGTTAAGGTCTGTTAGGATGTTGTGTTCTTCAAGGTAAGTCATAAGGTGGCGGTAGATGATGTGTTCAAGGATAGTACCGGGAAAAGATATAAGGGAGATGGGACGATAGTTTTCTGGTAGACGTTTATCTCCTTTTTTGAAGACGGCCGACACGTTTGCAGTGCCTCAGTCTGAGGGTAAGACGGCTGTGTCCAATGACCCTTGGAAGATGTCCCTGAGTGCTGGGGCTAGGGGGTCAGCACAGTTATTAAAAATGACATTGGAGATTTGGTCAGGCCCACATACTTTGTCGGGATTGGTGGCTTTGAGTAACGTCCATACTCTGGCTGTGTTAATGTTAATATCACTTATAATTGGGTGTTGTGGAGGGTCAAAGTGTGGGGGAGCAGACCCACCATATCTGCTGAAAACACTCTGGAAGTGGTTCAGGAGGATTTCAGCCTTCTCCTTGCTGTCACACACCAGTGAAACAGTCTTTTTCAGGGGGGCTACTCCAATGTTGTCTTGTTTTCTGCTTTTAATGTATTTCCAGAAGGGTTTTGAGTTATTTGTCTGGAGTCCTTGGGTTATAGTATTATTGATGTATTCCCATTCGGCTGTACGCATACTTCTCCTACATGTTTTTTTGATAAATTTGTAGTTTGTCCAGTTGTTTGTTTCCTTAGCTTTCTTACAGAGTCTTCTCTTTCGCTTTAGTAGTCGATGCAGCTTCCCATTTAACCATGGGAGGTTGCATCGGCTGGAGCTCAGTTTTGATGGGATATGTTTGTCAATAGATTCTGTTAGCGTATTCTTGAAGGTTGACCACAGTGATTCGGTGCATGCACCTGTATTGTATTGGGTTTTGATTTTATTTGACAAGGTGTTAAAGTCATCATTAAAGCTTGCCAAGTCAGCGCGAGCAAACTGGTAGATCTGTCTGCGTTGTTTATTTTGTTATTGGATGTTTACGTCGAAATCTGTGACAATAATGTCTTGGTCGGATATCCCTGGTACAGATACAGAGTGTGTTACTATTGTTGGATTTGTACTGAAGACTAGGTGTAACAACTTGGTTTTTCTAATGGAAATATTATGGACTTGCGTCAGTTGGGCACTTTCGGTTACGTCAATGAGGGATTGCTGAGTGGATCGGTCTGGACAACAGGTGTTTACGTTTCCTATTTACCATGATATGTCGGGGTAGTTGAAGTCTCCACAGAGGATTATTTGTTTTTGTTTTGAATTTTATCTACTAAATTCATATCAAAAGTTATGTTCATTTATATTATCATTTATATACATAGCGGCATGGTTTGCTACTTCATTTGTATATGATTTAGGTTAATATTGGTAAAAACGTACGGATTTGTGTTGTTATTGTCTTCACATTGTTACGTCACCTTTATTAATTGTTATGGTAACTGTACAGTTTTTTAATAATGACCGATATACGATTTTTCTGCGACTAATTCAAGAAACTATGTCAAACCTATGTATTGTCTCATATTAATAAACACATTTACTGTCGCATTTGTCATATGACTAACGGATTCCTGTCATTTCGAACTTTCAACTGTCAATTATTGCGACAGTAGTGGTGGCATGTGCAGTGAGTGTGGACATTGCTAAGCCCATATGATCAAAACATTGACTTTTGTTTCCCTTTAACGTAATTATGTATTCGTGTAAACGTGATATATTACTACAATAGTGCACCATCAATACCATGCTCAGAAGAAGACGTACTCAGCTTTTACGACGACATATTTGATACCGTACGGCTAAGGATACAGACGAAAATCTTAAATGTTCGACTAGGAAAACAACTAAGCAAACGCTATGGAAACGCCAACAATTTTGAATTAAAAAAAAGCTTAGTAGAATGGGGTACATCAAGGAAATATAAAATCACGAATTTCAGAAGACAACAGCAAGGATGTGGACATGAAAAAACCCTAATTGAGTAGCGTGACCGTGTAATAGTCATCAATTCAGTCATCATTGCACGAGCCACAACGAAAGCAAAATCAATTCAAAATAAATCAAACGAAGTCATCAGAATATACAAGAGATCATACGAGAAAAGATTGGTTATGACATCAAAGAGCCTGAAGAAAGTTAGAAGAACGCGGACGCTAAAACCAGGTTCATACGATGCAACGCCGTCCCTTGCCACAAGGCGATGTTAACGTAATGAAGCAAGGTTAAGGTTGTTTATGTCGCTTTTAAGTCGTCAATAAAGCTTTGGCGCAATAGAAGCGGGAAACACCTTAACTAAGCTGTACACAAAAAGCCTTACTAGAAAGACGAATATACACACCACACCGTGGAAGAACACAACGATGATCTTCAGAAGGGAATTAAGAAATATATCAGGAATTGCAGACATATACATCTGGTGTCAACACATTATAAAATACTCATAAATATACAAACGAAAAGGTGAGAGAACGAAACCCAACGTATATAGCAAGTTGGATTCAGAATGGGGTACTCAACGACATATCACACCACGTCGTAAGCATATTGAAGCAGCAGCCAAGGACTACTGTAAAGGTGTATTGTTACTCGTCATCGTAATCGTCGTCTTCATGACATAATATACGCTCCAATAGCTGTAGTATGCTATAGGGCCTGCCTCGGCCTGTCTGAGGCATGTGATCATGCGCAACGTCATATCTCCACTTTTCTAAAGTGAAAACGTCCGGCGATTTTACGAACCTATACGCGCCATTATTTTAGCTTACCACCACTTTATGTCGCTTATGTTTATCTTCCCTGTTGCAAAAATCAAAACTGAAACTGAGTTTGTCAACGTTACGCTCTCGTCTGTGTAGAGGTACTAAAACGACCAGTCACAACACCTCAACGTATTGACCCGTAAATAAACACACGTGGTCTTATGGAGATATAAATATATGTACAAATCGTTTTTAGGTGAGTTTGTTTTAGAAAACAACCACGTATACAAAATGTAGGTACTGAAACAATTTTGTTTGGTTTGCATGTAATTTATCATATTATACGAATCGATTATGTATGTGGCAATTTGTACATTTTGGCTTCGCGTAGACGAACGCAAACAAATTCGCCACCAATATTTGAATTCGTATAGCAAAAGACAACAACACATACTAACAATATATACATAACATATTGTTTTTTTTAAATTTTATAATGGCGACTACTTTCAAAATATTATTAAAGTTTCCTTTGATAACGTAAATGATATAAATATGTCTACATAAACGATTAATAGTGTGATGTGCTAGCTGATGGGACTAACATTGACGTTACCATAATTGTGTTTAGTATAATAGTTCATCACTGGAAGTTGGTAGTGTGACTCGAAATGGCAGTGTCCAGTAAATCCATATTGATGCGTGTGTGAGCGACGATATCATACTGGTGGATGTGTACGATCACTTGTGTCTTATGAATGGGGCTAAAATCCCCTGCCGGATAAATCGACTCGCAGCGATCACAGGCGTAGAATGCTCTTTCTCCGCAGCGCCGCCTGTCGAATCGTGCATCATGATTCATTGTATAAGCCATACACATGTGGTTGAGTGTCATATTAAATGTGGTTGGATGTGACGTTATATGTCCATATTGGATATGGAAGACTGATATTAAGACTAAAAACAATTTATTTTTATTTTGTTGTTGTTATTTTTCTTCCAAGACATCCCTAGCATCACCTTACTGACGATACAAGTGGTAGGTTACATGGTAAACGAACTGGAGAAGATTGTTTTAAGTGGAAAATATTTAGTATAAGTAAATTGTATCATGTGCAGAAGAACTAATTGGCATATAAGAATGGGATAATGCAAAGTATGGATGTTGTTGTTAAACACACATATATTGTTCTGATTAAAAATGTATTGGGCGAGTGAGTAGCAAAGTCGAATGGAACATAGGAACAAATGCAAGCGGGACTAACTTCACCTGGATTGAGGGACACGGTAATATAACAAGTTTTGTTTCTATTGACTGTGTTTATAATGATAAGGTATTGAGTTGTTGGTAGACTCACCAAGTCACTTGTTATATTTATATCATACATAATGTTGCATCGCTCATTCTGTCTGACAGGAAGATCCATCCTTGTCCGGAGTATGACTCTTATGCTGGAGGTATTGCTGTGTAAGACACACCAGGCTCCACGGCGTTCGGTCGTTTCTAATTTTGGTTTACAGGGATCCCAGAATACCCATAGCTGTTCCGCAGGATGGATTGTCTATGGTGAAGTAACCCTGTGCTTGTATTTGACTTCACAGAACTTTCACATTTCTGCGGAGGAAGCCTGACATATTTGCTGTTAAACTTTTAACTTATGCGGGCTTTCTATTGTGCAAATAATGATGTCTCGTTCTGGTTTATCAATGAGTGAGAAAATATTCAACTACATGCGTTTTAGTGATTGACAGGATGGTGATTCTCAAGATTGCTTAGTATTGAGGATATGACGGTAACTATGCTATTTCTTATTATATGCAGGACAAGATTATGAAGTGGAGGTCGTAACACCGCATTTTGGTTCCAGAATGTTTATTGTCGTCATAACTGATAAAGGTACTATTGAAATTAGGCATGCCACATTTTAGACAATTATTGCATTGTTTCGTATATTATGTCTCTGATTGTTCACACTGCGTGTGGAACGATGTATTGCAGGAGTTGCAACAAATCGTTTTGAGTTTACACGTCACTGTTTTTTCGGCAAACACTGGGTACATAATTATGGGACGGGATTTAGTTCAATATCGTTTGCCAATACAAGAAGATATGGAACAACGTGATCAGTACATTGTTTTGGAGTTTGATCTGAATATCCTTGGTCTGTGGCCCAAGCAAATTGTGAACAAAATGTTGATGAGATAAAGTAATCATCCTGATTTGTTTGCAGAAATAGCATCGTAGGCTGCACAGTAGTTATTTGTACTATTTTAATTTCTGCAAATAAAACCACGGAAAAGCACACACAAGTAAATCATCCTGCAAATGTACGCAATGCTGACTTCGTTAGGAAATGTTGCAGTATGGATGGTACATGCTCAAGAAATGTCTAAAGAATGGACTAAAAATAGTAGGCGGTACAGAAGAGACGAAGTGGAAATGTAATCTTTGTCCCAGGGCCTACACTGCACACACAAACAGCAGCGTTGTTTGGAGGCTCTGATAGGCATATCCAAGGCAGGAAGAGTATTGTTTTTGTTTTAACTGTAAACTGATACTGAACCTACATAATCTGTATGTATGCTCGGATATTCACCAGTCTCAATGCATTTTTGCAGATTTGAATGTAGATTAACGGATCACGATAAGTGACGTGGTTACCTGTTGGTTACTGTGCTATTATATAAACAGTCTCTAGATAAATAATGTTTCACTTTCATAGGGTCACTCAGATAAAGTTAACCCGGTCAAATTCCAACATTTCTTCGATTGATTCCGTCATTTTTCAACACTATTACCGTCACAGGAAGTTAACAATGACCATGAAGACAACAGTATCGAACAACATAATCATGACAACGATAATTGCGGTAACGCAGAAAACACAGTGTGCGAGAACCAAGGAAAATATGTACACCCGGATACACGCCGCCTATAATCGGAGGTAGACGGCGACGGCCTGTTGAATATTTTTACCAGTTGAATATGTTTTACAAAATCACACTAAACATAATGTATTTTACAGCAAGATATCGAATGACAGGAGGGATGTCTTGTTGACATCGGTGCAGTTCCAGCATGGAACTCATGTGACCTTTAACAAAACACTTAATGTTCACACAACATTTGTGTTAGGCTCTCAGTCCTTACCTGTTCCAACGTCAGTGATTAAGTTAGATTATGTTAGACATAATTATAAAATGTTCACATTCCTGACTATTTTGAAAGATTTACACTGTACCTCTGCGTAGGTTAGTACAGCTACCGCAGGTCGTAATAACAGTTAAATCAGCGACAACAGTCGACAAGTCTTGAGCGCGTCTTGCGAAAGAACATCCGCAGATCGTGGCGAAACATTGAACTCATGATGCTGTAAATGAAAGGATTGACGACGGAATTCAATAGAAACATCCGCTGCACGACACACGGCACAGCCACCCCGCTGTAGAACACCCACAGCGGCAGCCAAGTGATAATGTAAACGACAGTCACTGTCAACAGCAAATACACATTTTTGTAGTTTTTAACATTGTTACACGATATGTGCTTACTGTAAGATGTTGGTGGCAATACAGTCATGTTGGGAGTCATTTGTCCCGCTGTGTCAACGTCTGTTGTCTCTTTGACTACAGAAGTTCCTGTAGCACGCAACGAAATGCCGACGTCAACTCCAACAGTTGCGCGAGAGTTTCTAGCGTTTTTCAACAGTGTTGCCGACACAATAATGTAGCAGATGATCATGACTACAACAGTCATACACAACAAACTCATGACAATGATTCGACCCAAAAGAGGGCAACACGTATGTCGCGCTACATCGAACACCACCATGACTATGCCATCAAACACGGCGATACAAATCACGGCCTTCTTCGCTCGTTCTGGGCTGAAGCTGAACGTCAGTGGCCGCCGCACGGCCACGAGACGCTCCCACGAGATAAAAGCCAAGAAAATAGCCGAAAATCCAGTTGATATGTCGGCCGCGACCAGAATAACGTAGAGCGCCTCAATTGGCACAGACTTGCTAGCCAAGATGATCACGCAGACACAGGATTCCAAGTCTGCGACGGCCAAGGAGAGCATATATATCCGGGTCGACGTTGTCTGCAGTCGGAAGTAGACGGCGACGACCAGCAGATTCCCCGGCAGTCCCAACACAGATACCACAAGCACAGCAATGTCTGTGAAGTAGATCACGTCTGTGGTGTTGTCCGACGAAGCTTCGGTGTTGCCATTGAAGCCGACTTGTTGAAGATAGCTGCATGTTTTATTTGACTCCATGTCCACACAGTGAGTGGCACACGTGTGTGCTACTGCCAGTGTCTCTAAATGCGTTCTGAACAGGTGCCAGGCAACATGGCGTCGTATATAATACGACGTGTGACATTGCGTGATAGATGCAGCGTGGACACTCGGATAGTTGCGGTTACAGATAATTACGGAGCCTCTTAGTAAATGAGTAAGTAATACAGTTTCCAACTAGTGATATCCGCTTGTCATGCGTTCGCTGTTGAGTGAAACTGACATGCTGTATTTAAGAATAATTAATTCTACAGCCCGACGTCGACAAATAAGACTGTCAATCATATTTGCATTTATAAATACCGTTCATAAATAAGTACAAATCAACGTCACTGCGACAAGGCAATATTTATGTTTGGGTATTAACAGCTTGCGATGTTTTGCAGAAAAGCTGTGAACTTAAAACAAATGTAATTCTACCATTCTTCTCAAAGTGGGGATTTCGAAATAAAAATGCGTTACTTTTTGCCATCTGAAGGATAACAACGGGCAATAGAATAAATTATGCGGCAAGACTTCGAAAATTCCGTCTGCATATAATTATACCGGTCTTAAACAAGTATAAAATAGCTTGGAATTTTTGCAGAAAATATGCATAACGCTGCGAACACAAAAGACATGTCATTCTAATATCACACTCAAACTGGGGATTTCGAAACCAAAAATGCGTAACTTTTTTCCATCTGAAGGATAACAACGTGCGATTGAAATCAACATGTTCGATTCAGCTTTAGTGGTTACGTCAGAAAAGGATCTCAATGTGGAATTTTCTGATGACACATTCAATATCCTGGTGCCTGTCATATTGGACAAGACAATACGCGGAAGCTTCACCAATAAGTGAGCAACAAATCAGACTGTCGGCGCATCAACAGTTCTTTCAGAGCACTCGACAGTTTGCGTTAAATGTCAATGTATCTGCGGCTCGGTTGATTCTGTCAAGGTCGTGCTGTGGTAATAAACCTATAGTCAATAATATTCACAATTTCCATAAATAGTAAAAAATCGTCAAAATCGGTATTCCATACGATAGGTTCCATCCCCAGATTACAATACTTTTGAATCTGCCACGACCAGGTAAAACTCATAACATTGAACAATTAGACAAGAGATTCAACAACACATCATGGCGTCCCTGTTCGATAAATGTCCCTCCGGAGGTGCAGGTGGTACAATCGAGGCACAGTGTTGTGTCACTGTTACATAATCATATGTTTCCTCTGAATTTCGACAACAACGCCATATGAAATGTACGATCTGCCGAGCAACCGCAACACATTATGCGCAAGGCAGTCCACACAATGGCCTAGATGGGTATTTTAATGTTTTGTTCACCTGTGCGGTCCGCCTTTTCTTGTGCTTGCATTACAACTGGCTTCTCTGCTTGTGTTCCAACTACGTCTTTTTGTGTCACTTTCACTTTCGTAAGTATATATAAGCATGCCATCATCAGCGCTTACATGCATTGATTATGTATAAATACAATCAGTTGATGATATAGGATAGGACACTAGTTTTAGAAAAAAGCATGAATGAACAACTTACGTGCTAATATCTTAGTGAAAAAGAGTTAGTTTGTAATAATTCGTTTAGATACATAACATTAAGAACTGGCTTTCGTTATTATTGTTTTTAACGGTTATCGCGTACATGATTGCTAAATGCACAAAATCGTGACAATTACATACATGCCTACATACATACATACATACATACATACATACATACATACATACATACATACATACATACATACATACATACACATACATACATACATACATACACACACACTAACACACATATAAATACAAACACACACACACACACACACACACACAAACACACACACACACAACACACACACACACACACACACACACACACACACACACACACACACACACACACACACACACACACACACACACACACACACACACACACTACAAGTATGGCAGTTTTGACTTAGTGTGTTGTCCGACGGAGCTTCGGTGTTGCTATCGAAGCCAACGTGTCGAAGACAGCTGCATGTTTTATTTGACTCCATGTCCAAATAGTAAGTGACACACCTGTGTGCTACTGCCAGTGTCTCTAAATGCGTTCTGAAGTGGTGCCAGTCAACACAGCTAATACGACTTGTGACATTGCATGATAGAAGCAACGTGAACAACCGGATAGTTGCAATTACAGATGGTTACGGAGCCTCTTAGTAAATGACTAAGTAGTACAGTTTCCCACTAGTAATATCCGCTTATCATGCATTCGCTGTTGAGTGAAACTGACATGCTGTATTTAAGAATAATTGTAAATATCCGAGCAAATGTTTATTGTAATGTTGTTGTTAAACATGTGCTAGATAAGTGTCCTTGTTAACACTCCATTAAATTTATATGTGGACTGTGTAAGGATGGGTATATCTATGTGATTCTTCTAGTCTTCTTCATTACGTAACGTTTCTTTAAAAAATGTCTACCATATCCATATCATTACATATATATCATTAGGCTTACAAAACAATATTCTACCCACTTAAACGAATGGTTATGTAACAGTGGCGCCACACTGTGGCTTGGCGGGAAACATTGGCGTAGCCAGGATTTTGCATTGATGGGGGCCATCTGATATCCAAGCAAACTCTGTATATGTATGTATGTATGTATGTATGTATGTATGTATGTATGTATGTATGTATGTATGTATGCATGTATGTATGTATGTATGTATGTATGTATGTATGATAGTATGTATGTATGTATGTATGTATGTATGTATGTATGTATGTATGTATGTATGTATGTATGTATGTATGTATGGATGTATGGATGTATGTATGCATGTATTTATGTATGTATGTATGTATAGTACATACATATGTGAGGAGGGTGATCATAATTTCAAAACTGGTTTAGAGTAGGTGACTGCCATTTTAGCTTGATTAGTTTACACATAAAAACATAACAATGACTTTAACATGTGATTTTATATTACAACAAACATACAACATATGCTACAAGTTATTAAGTATTACATAAATTAAGGTACGACGTTCATATTTTACAAAACATGCATGTCATGCATTAATACTACGATATTAGTATAATACATAATAACTTAATGTAACCTAAATTGATGAAAACAGGCCTACATATGAAGTTGCGTAAATATCTTTTACATAAAACTAAATTACATCATTAGTCACACCACAGCTTATTTACTGTACATTGTCACTTATATAAGTTAGTGTGTGTGTGGTGATATAAACAGTGTGCGTGCGTTCGTGCGTCTTTGCATATATGTTCATATGCGTTGTGATGTATTTTATTTGTGCGTGCGCTCATTACTCTTGCATTGGTGTGTGTCTGTCCATCTTGGGTAATATGATCACCTATGCTTATATTACCGATGGGGCATGCTCATATTACCAACGCTTATGATCCATTTGGGAAAACTGTCTCTCCTCAGTCTCAAATTCTCCCCAGCATAATACCGGATGTAAAATGAAATCATATTTTACAAAAGAATAATTTTCTGTTAACTGATCACTTTAAACATAAATAAACGGATGTGGTTAATATGATGGGCATACGTTCGGTACATCTAAGATAAATGTTAATTTACATCACATGTGTTGATGTCGTGGACCATTAAGGTCTATATTTCTCTGATATGTTTACTGTTGTTATGTAGACGATTAGGTAATCTAATGTCATTATCTGTATACCACCGTAAAAGTATGTGAATCACTTATATCATGCATTCACGTGGCTGTTTGTTTATTTCCAAGAACATATATCCAGCCTTGGGCATATTTCTGACAAGACTGCCTCAATGATATCACCGAAGCGTCCCATGGCATCGCCTGATAAAAAACAGTCATTTGAATACCCTCACCCTTTAACCAGCTCCAGAGCATGCAATATACATCCATGTACCGCACTTATTACACCCGATCCATTCCCTCAGTAAGGATGACAAGTACCCTTCGTGGCATTATGGACATATCGGATTTTTGGTGGCGTGATTCACGTCATCACTGGCAGTGTTTTCTAACTGTTTCACAAACCTTGTGCCCTAGGGTTTTGTGCAACTATTTGTATGCGACCGTTTGCGTTTGGGTTTCTTCGTTCTAGCTTGGTACGTTTCTGATACTGACTTAGCATTTATTTTGGTATAAAGGCTTTACGTGCTTCAAGTTATGATTTATGAAGGAGCCCAGTGGTAATGTCACCGTGATTCACCATTCCTGTTCTTAGTTCCCGCTTTCCTGTGGGCTTTGGTGTTCTCTGCGAATGCACTCGATTGGATCTCACTGTCGTATTAATCAGCAATGGTAATACGAGCCTGTGCTCATATTACATGAACTTCATGTGGCTCATCTTACCCAGAAGGTATACCACTTCCTTTATTGCTACAAGCGGGACATGTATTTGATGTTGTTGCATTATTGCGCATAACACAAACTGACACGTTAACCAAATCGTCATATAAAATGTCATTCATATTGATAAAATAAAATAAATGTATGATTGATATGCATTCACCCAACAAACGGAAATCGTCAGAAATGCTATGAATTGTTATTCACGTAAATATTTGTTTATTTTGTCGATTTACAACTCATATTTTGGCGGCCTGCTTGCAACGCAACCTTCGTTAATCGGTATGTTAACGATAGATGGCAACGTTTGTTGTACCATTTTAGAGTTAGGGAAGTGGCCATATTATCTGGTGGCTCATGTTACCGGACTTTCCCCTAATTATGACAAACATTACATGACCATATTCTAATCAAGACGAATCATCAAACGATGAACACATCTGAGTGTTCAGTGTCAACACACTGTCAGTTTCGAGCGAACCTTGCGGGAAAACTGTCGAATGTCGTTGCGAAACATTTTGCTCATGAAGCTGTATATAAATGGGTTGATCACGGAATGAAGTAAGATAGCATGTCTCATTTCGTTTTTGGCTGACACTAGATGCGGAAGGAAGCAGGCTATGAAGACAATGGTAACTATGGGCAACACAGACAAACCTTTGAACTGGTTGACTTGTTTTTGTCCTACTGTTTTCGCACATGAAACACGTGCTGTTCCACGCGACGCCGAAGTAACGCCAGCCTTGTTTTCATTTTCAGATATTGATAACGGCGTCATATTCATTGAAGGTCTACGGTCTTTTCTAAACGATTCGCTTTGACTTTCGACTTGTTTGCGAGCAGACCATGCCTTCTTGATCAGCGTTATCGCCAGAAGGGTGTAGCAAATGTTCATGGTCAGAAAACACGAAACACGACAGAAAAACAGATAAGCAAAGTCTAAGCAATACCACGGAACGGTAATGTTTAAGTATCTGGTGCATCGAAACGGTCACGATGGTTGCTACTGCGATCACAGCCAACGCCCTTTTCGCTCGCATCGCGCACACACTGAACGTATGTGGACGTCTGACAGCGATCAGTCGCTCTGTCGCTACAAACGCCAGAAGAAACACAGAGTAGACGAGTGAAATCTCTTTGGCAACATCGACCACGTACATCAGCACTTGGCCAATCTTCACGCCGGTCAGGATTATTCCAGAAACGCACACGACCGAGTAGACTATGGCCAACGCAAACAGGTACACTCGAGTGGACGTTGTCATGTTGTCGACGTACACAGCAATCACCAGCATATTTCCGGGAAGTCCAATTTGACACAAGAGAAAAACTGCGAAATGAAAAATGTGCAATCTATCTGAAGAGTGTTCCTTTGCTTCCATAGTAATATTCAGAACATCTCGCTGTAAGCTGTTATTGTGGCTCCGTCTGACAATATTTAGTAAATCCATACCGATGTGTGTGCGACAACGGATTGTCGACGTGGTGTATACGAGCGATTGTGTCTAATGAATGTCGTTGGAATGCCCTAACGGAGAATTCCAAGCTCAGTGTGTAGAATATCCTTATTAATGCTTTCCGTAGCGCCACCTGTCGAATCGTGCATGATCACTTAAAGTCTCAACGTGTCTGTTCATTTTATAAAACGTACACGTGTGCTTGGATGTCAACTAAAATGTCCAGTTTGCATTTGTGACTAAAACAGTTCTTCTTCATTCAATACACGCCTACCGTCAACATGCTGAAGATTCCGGCGTTAAAATAGCAGGCGAACAGGAAAAAATATTCGTGTTTGTTTTTAAAGTGCAATACATATGAATACAGTGTATGTATGTAAACATAAATACGGGCAGAAGAATTAGGTTTCGTCTAAATGTGATAAATATATAGTCTGAACGTTGCTGTTAAATGCATCCAGACTGTTCTGATTGGCAATATATTGAGGAATGGAGTTCCAATATCGATGGTATTTGGGAAACAAAATACACCTGGTATTTCTATCTGGATTGAGGGCCAGGGTAAGATAAGGAATGTTTGTTCTAGTGACTATGTTTACAATGAAAGGTCATTGAATGTCTGCTTACACAATTCTTTATTGTTTCCAATTAGATACTATTGTACAATCATACTACTATGAAATAGCAATTGGGTGTCATATTAATAACTAATTCTTCTTCTTCTGGCCTCGTCTCCGGCGTTGTCTCACAACACTTCGGTGGTCTCGTTGAAGCTGTCGGTGACAGCTGGATATGTTCTTTGACTCCATGTCGACCTAACAACGGAAACAGTTCTTGAAGGCGGATGACGAACGGAACAAGTGCACGTACTGTTAGGATCTCAACATAAGAAGTTATAGTGATATAGTCTGCCATGTCTAACGCGTGACCACTGATGTTCTAATCAAAACTTATCATATCCAATGTGGCATGCTTTCTACAAAACAGTTAGTTAATTGCAATTCTTCATTACGGTGCATCTTGATAAGGAACTATGCGTAGAACGGTTTCAAATTGTTAGTTTCCGGTCGTCCAGCATCCGCTGCTGACTGAAGCGGATGTACCAATCATGGTATATTTACGAATGTAAATAATACAGCAGGGCTCTAATATTGAAAGTTATTAATTCAAATTACCTACAAACTCTCTACAAATAAGTAATCCATTTGTTCAGTACCAATAAAAAAGTAACTTCTAATATAGCGCAGTATCCAATACTCAGGAATGCACAAAGTGTTTTACGCGTTAACCCCTGACTGACATGTTCAACCGAACACCGTCTTGGGTTTTCTGGGAAGCGCCAAGCCTCGCTACGCTACAATTAATGCAGCAATGATAGACAAATATACACCACTGTCTATAGCCGGTTATTCATGCATAAAGCTGAGTGAATTGGAGAATCGTAGAGTGAAAGCCAAACGTTTGACCATGGTTATCTTAGTCGAGTGTCCGAAGCTGAATTTAAGGCACCACTGCGCCACTGCGCCACTGCGCCACTGCGCCACGGCGCCACTGCGCCACTGCGCCACGGCGCCACTGCGCCACGGCGCCACTGCGCCACTGCGCCACGGCGCCACTGCGCCACTGCGCCACGGCGCCACTGCGCCACTGCGCCACTGCGCCACTGCACCATTGCGCCACTGCGCCTCTGCGCCACGGCACCACGGCGCCACTGCGCTATTCATTAGCAGTATATTCGGACGTTCATAGTAAATACGTATGATATTCGGAATAGTAGAAAATGTCAGTCTTATATCCTGTTCGATCCATAAAATCTGGTACTTGCGGGAAAAAAGGAAAGCTTTACTTTAGTCATTAAACCTGATAACTACACTCACCATGTTAGCGTTAGCGTTAGTGGTTACTTCAGAAAGTGGTCTTAATGCGGAAGATTATAATGAAACATTCAATACCCTGGTGGTTGACTTTTTGAACGTGGCACGGAGACTTCGTCTTGCATGCGATACTTCACCAAAAAGTATTTTGCAAAGTTTTCGGCAATTTGCGTTACTTGTCAAGACATCTACGATTCGGTTGACTGTTACAAGGTCAGTTTTAGAATAAAACAAAAATGTGTAAAGCGTACGTGTTAGTTGAATATATTTCCGAAATCTCATAACCACACCGATGTGTTGTTTAACATGTTATTGAAATACAGGAGAAGACGTGTTGTTATCGTCTTCGTGGACCTACCGTGGTATGTTCCAACTCCGAGTTTACTCATATGACCCTAACTAAAACATTAAGAGTTACAAAATATTAGTGGACTAAACCCCATAGATCTCACTTTGAAGTTTTCAAGCCAATACTTGACCTGACCGACTCCAATGATTTAGTAATACATGTTACAAAGATAATTAACAAACTTCCACATACCTGACCATTTTGAAATATTTACCGTTGCGTCGGATACTATATCTGCCGCACGTGGTAATGACAATTAAATCAGCGACAACAGTCGACAAATCTTGAGCGCGTCTTGCGTAAGAACATCCACAGATCGTCGCGAAACATGGCGCCCGTGATGTTGTAAATAAAGAGGTTGACTCCGCGGTTCAATACAAACTTACGCTGCACGGCATTTGGTACGCTTTAAAACAACCACAGCAGCAGCCAACAGACAATGTATACGATAGTCACTGTAACTAGCAAATATAATTTATTTTAGTTTGAAGCATGTTTACCCGTTGTGTTTTTACTGATATGATTTCATGACACAATTGTCGTGTGAGTTGTGTCAACTCCATTGTGTCAATGTGTTTTGTCTCATTGAATGCAGACGTTCCTACAGCGGGCAGAGAAATCACGAGTTCCACTGAGACATTTGTGCGAACGATTCTGGCGTTTTTCAACAGTTTAACCGACACAAGGAAGTATGAATTGATCTTGACCTCACCACTAACGCAATTCAGTTCAATTCACTTCAATCGCCTTTAAAAGGATATTCATCGTACAACTCATAATCGCATCTAAAATATGTAAAAATAAAGATTGTCACAAAATACAAATGAAATAAAAAATGTAATAACACAAAAAGCAAACCCGTTGGTATCAATATCACTTATTT
>JAODUO010000595.1:302500-322500 GCA_025642075.2 Ridgeia piscesae
AGTGAAATTATAATTAACCGATCAACGTGGAATAATTCACACGTCCAAATTATCACATGTCTACACAATTTCTATTGTATTTTTACATCTTCATTTGGTGTTCGTCTTAATGATATATTTCTCTTTACCTGAAATCTACGTAAACAATGCTGCGACTTTCCGTCGAATCTTGTTGTAGAACAGTCGCAAGTCCTTTCGAAACATGGCGCTCACGACGCTGTATATGAAAGGATTTACAACTGAGTTAACGATATACATATCCCGCAGTTGCTCTTTTATAGGCAACCCTGCGGAATACATCCACACTGGCACCCAACAAGCCAGGAAAACTAAGGTGATTATAAACAACAACGACACGTCTTTGTACGATTTTTTCTGCTTTGCAGTTTGTCTGTTGACACGCAGCGCAAGAGTGGGTATGTTTGTGTTGTCGATTCTGTCATCCATTCTAATGTTGTTTACCTCTGTACTCATGCACTGGGAGACTGTTGACAGTCCGACAGTGGGGTTTGGAGTGTAAGTCACTACACTCACTTGCCGGCGAGTTTTTCTTGCGTTCTTCAGCAGTGTCACGGCCATCAGTGTATAACAAATGATCATTACAGCTGTGCTCGACAGAGACATGACCGCACTCATTAGCAGAAATAAAAGTCTGTATCCAAACGCTCGTGCGGCAGCAACTACTGCTGAGTACACAGCGGCAGCCAGTGTGATGACAGCCAGTGATACCTTCGCTCGCTGAGAACTGAAGCTGAATGAGAAGGGACGTCGGACTGCCAGAAGTCGCTCAACTGACACGAACGACAGAAGAAATGCAGAGAACGTGATACTCAAGGGTCCAATATACAACACGATATGCAGTTCGAGGTAGCTCAATGCGACGCGTGTCATGACGATTGCACAAACACAGATGGTCAAATCAGCTATGGCCAGCGCGAACATGTATACCCGAGTAGATGTCTCCATCTGTCGAGCATACACTGCGATCACAAGCGCGTTACCTGGTATTCCAAACAACGATAAAAAGAATATAGGAAAACTATATATGTGAACCAGTGATCCGCCGCTTTTCGTCAGCTCGCCGCTAATATTCAATCCCTGCTCTTGAAAGCCAGATATGTTGAACGTGTCCATCGTAACGAATTACAGCCAACGAAGTTCAGTTTGCGAAATGACAATCCACTCGTACCAGATTTATGCGTTAGTTGTATCAGTTATATGGCCTACTGTCACTGGTATGGGTTCAAATATGTTGTAACAGCACATCGAATAGACATAGCGCTTACATCGTTGCATTTTCTTGTGAAGTCTTCTTGACAATCAGCATGCATCGGAATGGCATCTGAGTACGTCTTCCATTATTATACTCACACGCGTCATGTTCGTTGACGGTCCGAAGTCAGTTGTGCATATACCGCTGGCAGGTATCGATTGATATGCAAATGAGCATAACCTTAAAGACGAAGCTATTCGCAGTGCCGTGGCATGCGAATACAATTTTCATTTCTTATTCGCAGAGCCCAGCCAGCTCTGCGAATTAGATTCAATCATTTATACGCATACTAATACGCAATAAGTTACCCTAACAGCTAAACAACAATAAATCAAGGTCCTTTCGCGACATATATTCTGTCAAATATATTACATTACAACAAAAACATATTAAAATATAACTCATATGTCAACATAGTAGATTTACGTTAAAAGACGTGGTCTCTCGGCAGTTAGCCTAGCCCCGTAAGACAGTGATTCAAACATTCCCTTACAAAAAAGAGCCAATTGTATACCATTGATTACCATTGAATACCATTCAGTATCATTCAGTACCACTGGACCATTCAATGATATTTCAGCAGGACTCAGTGGTATTCTCAACGGTAATTTAAAATACCATTCAATACCACTGAACGGTACAAAGAATTAAAAAAGCATTAAAAAACATTCAGATACCATTCAAATACCCTTGGCCATAATACTCCTAGGACCATTCAAATACCATTCAAATACCATTAAAAACCAGTGGTATTTGAATGCTATTTTTTAAAGGAATGTAGCCGGTAAAATCAACTACAGTAACTGGAGCATATATTATTAAATGGTAATAGCGATGGAAAGTCAGTTTTACGCCAAGCAAATACCACGGAGATTAGTAGTAAAGAAGACCGAATTGTAACGTATGTTCTTATAGGATGTTTTCTATGTAAAGATGCGCAGATAATCATGCAGCATCGTGGCAAGAACATGACATACATGGCCAAAAGTAGCAATTAATAAATAATTCTTGTTCCTAGAAAACTAAGATATATTGTTTTTTTTTTTATAAAACACGACCAGTTAAATAAACACTACACAAAACACGACCAGTTAAAGTAGTGTCGGTTACCATAGGTGGGAAACAACAGCGTGACTTCAGCGAAGACACTTAACAAGTCTTGAGCGCGTCTTGCGACAGAACATCCGCAGGTCGTTACGAAACATGGCGCTCATGATGCTATAAATGAACGGGTTGACGGCCGAGTTGACCGGAAACAACCTTTGCACCTCACGTGGTACAGACATTCCGCAGTGAGCCAACCCCAGTGTTAACCAAGAGACAATAAAACAACAGTAACTGTAAATAGCAAATAAAACATGTTGTTGTGTTTAGCATGTTTTTCAGATGTGGTTTTACTCTGTGGATTTCTTGGGATGGGTGTCATATGAATCGTGCGTGAAATGTTGTTAACGTGTGTTATTTCTTTGGCAGCAGAAGTTCCTGCAAACGAAACGTAACACCGACTTCAACTCCAACAGATGTGCGGAAGGTCCTGGCTTTTGTTAGCAGTGGTACGGTCACAAGAAAGTAACAAATGATGAGGATTCGACAAAAAAGAGGGGCAACATGTATGTCGCGCTACACCGAACACTGTAGTGACTACGCCACCAAACATTGCGAGGCGAATCACGGCCTTCTTCGCCCGCTCCGAGCAGCTACTGAAAGCGAGTGGCCTCCGCACAGCCACGAGACGCTCAGTCGAGATGAAAGCCGAGAGCATACTCGAGAATGCAGTTGACATGTCGCCCGTGTATAGGATCACGCAGAGTGCCACTATAGGCAAGGGCAAACTGGCCAGGATTATCAAACTAACACAGGAAGCCATGTCTGCGAGGGCCAGCGTCAAAGATCAAATGGCGCCCCTGGTGGATAGGTGGTGAACTGTAAAACTAGGTTTAAATGTCTAGCGGCGACCCCTGGTGGAAATGTCATGAACTAGTAGTGTCAAAATTCGTGTGTGATTTTAAAACTTGTTCTAGTAGCGGAGAGGGCGCGAACTAATACTGCCAAAATTCGTGTCACATTTTGTCAAATTTCACCCCTTGGCGGAGAGATCGTCAACTATAAATCTAAGTTAAATGTCACACAGCCCCCTGGTAGTTAGGTAACTACGAAAATACATCAAATTTAATGTTGTTAAAAATAGTTTTATTTATATATTTGTTGTAGTCATAACTGTATGCCGTATGCAAATGAGATCATGGCACAGGTGGATGACGTGTTTGACAGTTATTGGTTAGTTGATTAGTTGATTCTTACAAAACGTTTATATAAGACCGACGTGCGTCGACGTCGTCATTCGTGCGTGAAATTTGTGTGAACGGCATGGGTAACGTAATGTTGAAGACACCTTTCTAATACCAACCCGTTGGTAGACAATGCGTAAGCGATGCTGCCGAGCCAACCAGTCGTACGACCAGGTGCCGTCCTGCTCCTCGGGAGCGAGAGGTAGTATTAGAAGGGTGTATATATATATATATATATATATATATATATATATATATATATATATATATATATATATATATAATGACACACGTTCCACAAATCCACAGAGTAAAACCTCAACTGACAAACCTGCTAAACACAACAACAGTTTAATTGATATTTACAGTGTCTCTTGGCTACCATTGTGGTTCGTTGGCTTATTACAGTAAAACTGTCTGTACCACGTGAGGTGCAAATGTTGTTTCTGGTCAACTCGGCCGTCAACCCGTTCATTTATAGCATCATGAGCGCCATGTTTCGTAACGACCTGCGGATGTTCTGTCGCAAGACGCGCTCAAGACTTGTTAAGTGTCTTCGCTGAAGTCACGCTGTTGTTTCCCACCTATGGTAACCGACACTACTTTAACTGGTCGTGTTTTGTGTAGTGTTTATTTAACTGGTCGTGTTCTGTAAATAAATATCATTATATTAAAATATGTTACAATTCGGTCTTCTTTACTACTAATCTACGTGGTATTTGCTTGGCGTAAAACTAACTTTCCATCGCTATTACCATTTAGTAATATGTGTTCCAGTTACTGTGCTTCATTTTGCCGGCTAAATGTTTGAAATTCTTAAAGGAATAGGCAAACTGCCGACAAACCGCGTCTTTTAATGTAAACCTACTATGTTGACATATGAGTTATATTTTAATATGTTTTTGTTATAATGTAATATGTTTGACAGCATATATGTCGCGAAAGGACCTTGATTCATATGTGTTTGTTTGGTAAGTGATTGCGTATTAATGTGCGTATAAATGATTGAATCTAATTCGCAGAGCTGGCAGAGCTCTGCGAATAAGAAATGAAAATTGTATTCGCATGCCGTGGCACTGCGAATAGCTTCGTCTTTAATGCTCATTTGCATATCAATCGATATCTGCCAGCGGTGTATGCACAACTGACTTCGGACCGTCAACGAACATGACGCGTGTGAGTATAATAATGGAAGACGTACTCAGATGCCATTCCAATGCATGCTGATTGTCAAGAAGACTTCACCACGCAAATGCAACGATGTAAGCGCTATGTCTATTCGATGTGCTGTTACAACATATTTGAACCCATACCAGTGACAGTAGGCCATATAACTGATAACACTAACGCATACATCTGGTACGAGTGGATTGTCATTTCGCAAACTGAACTTCGTTGGCTGTAATTCGTTACGATGGACGCGTTCAACATATCTGGCTTTCAAGAGCAGGGATTGAATATTAGCTGACGAAAAGCGGCGGATCACTGGTTCACATATATAGTTTTCCTATATTCTTTATATCGTTATTTGGAATACCAGGGAACGCGCTTGTGATCGCAGTGTATGCTCGACAGATGGAGACATCTACTCGGGTATACATGTTCGCGCTGGCCGTAGCTGATTTGACCATCTGTGTTTGTGCAATCATCCTGAAACGCGTCGCATTGAGCTACCTCGAAATGCAGATCGTGTTGTATATTGCTCCCTTGAGTATCACGTTCTCTGCATTTCTTCTGTCGTTCGTGTCAGTTGAGCGACTTCTGGCAGTCCGACGTCCCTTCTCATTCAGCTTCAGTTCTCAGCGAGCGAAGGTATCACTGGCTGTCATCACACTGGCTGCCGCTGTGTACTCAGCAGTAGTTGCTGCCGCACGAGCGTTTGGATACAGACTTTTATTTCTGCTAATGAGTGCGGTAATGTCTGTGTCGAGCACAGCTGTAATTATCATTTGCTATTCACTGATGGCCGTGACACTGCTGAAGAACGCAAGAAACGCTCGCCGGCAAGTGAGTGTAGTGACTTACACTCCAAACCCCACTGTCGGACTGTCAACAGTCTCCCAGTGCATGAGTACAGAGGTAAAGAACATTACAATGGATGACAGAATCGACAACACAAACATACCCACTCTTGCGCTGCGCGTCAACAGACAAACTGCAAAGCAGAAAAAATCGTACAAAGACGTGTCGTTGTTGTTTATAATCACCTTAGTTTACCTGGCTTGTTGGGTGCCAGTGTGGATGTATTCCGCAGGGTTGCCTGTAAAAGACCAACTGCGATATATGTATATCGTTAACTCAGTTGTAAATCCTTTCATATACAGCGTCGTGAGCGCCATGTTTCGAAACGACTTGCGACTGTTCTACAACAAGATTCGACGCAAAGTCGCAGCATTGTTCACGTAAATTTCAGGTAAAGAGAAATATATCATTAAGACGAACACCAAATGAAGATGTAAAAATACAATAGAAATTGTGTAGACATGTGACAATATGGATTTGTGAATTATACCACGTTGATCGGTTAATTATAATTTCACTTAACACATATGTTTTATGCTAGGCTTGTCAGTTCAGCTAATAAGTGACAACGTACAGTAAATAAGCTGTGGTATGACTAAAGATGTAATTTAGTTTTGTGTAAAAGATATTTATAGCAACTTCATAATGTAGGCCTATTTTCCTCAATTATAAGAGGTAATTATTACGTAGGTTACATTAAGCTGATATGTTAATGTAGTATTGATGCATGTGTTGTAAAATATGAACGTCGTTCCTAACGTTACATGATACTGAATAACTGGTAGCATATGTTGTATGTTTGTTGTAATAAAATCACTTGTAAAAGTCATTATTATGTTTTATGCCCTCACCTCCCTAGTGATGAAATGTCTGGAACGACTTCTTCTCCGGCGTATCTCCGCGGAAACGTCACAGTTTCAAGATCCTCATCAGTTTGCCTACAGGCGAAACAGGAATACCGACGATGCAATTCTTACACTTGTTCACCATGCTCAGAAATACCTGGATATACCCAAAACTTAAGCCCGTATTGTCTTCTTGCACTTTTCAAGTGCGTTCAACACTATCCAGTCACATCATTGCGCAAGTGGATTTAGGATTTTCTTACAGACAGAAAACAGTGGTGAAGATCAGAAACACCATTTCTTCTACCATCACGACAACTGTGTGAGTTCACCAGCACTGTTCTCAGTGTACACAAGTGACTGCAGGCCAGTTGACAGCTCTATCAGCAAGGACCATCTCTTTAAATACGCTGATGATAAGGCCTTACTCGATTTGAAAACAGAAAATAACCACCAGATCTGTGAGACGGAAGTTCAAAATCTGGTTTCATGGTGTGCTTCGAACTGTCACCAAGAAAGCAAAGGAAATGGTCATTGACTTCCGCAAATTGCAACATGACCCGCCTACACTATCCATCAACGGAGAGGTAGTAGAAAGAGTAGACTCATACTCCTACCTATGCGTCGAAATTTAATGTATGTCGGACAATAACTAATCTCTTTTATAAATCTACGGTCAGTCCTTCTTACAGTACATCTTAAAGGACCCTTCTTACCCATTGCACGAATTCTACTATGTTGCACAATCTGGTTGTAGGTACATTTCCGAAAGAACACGCCCGAACCGTTATCGAAACACATTTCTTCCCAACTTCTGTTAGGCTACTAAACGCGAAATCGGGGATGGGAAATGATCGGGGAGGATGGGAAGATACAATGGGGCGCACTACTTTCCTACCACTTTGCACAGTCACTTCTAATTGTCACTACTAATGTCGTTGTGTTATGTGAATATTTACCACAAATATGTCCTCTTTGGGGGACTGTCAAAGGTTATTGTATTGTATTGTCTCTCACTGTTACACTTACAATTCTTCTCAACATCCTCATCTCTGTTCCTCCTTAGTTCTAACTGTCCTAACATTCTGCTCCATACAAAAGTACTGGTTTAATGACAGTCATGTAGAGCTTGATCTTTAATTTCCTTGGCATTTTCTTGTCACTGATAACTCCGGATAGGTCTTTCCACGTCCACTAACTCTTGTTCTTACTGCTTCCTCCGATCCTCCTTCTTCACTGATGGTGGCACCTAAATATTTGAATTTATTCACCTGTCTGAGGCTAGTGCCTTGGCTGTCTTTGATGTTTGCTTTTGTTCCTCTCCTGCTACTGACCATCACTTCCGTTTTCCCGGTGTTGACTTTTAGTCCCTTGCTCTCCATCCCAATCTGCCAACCAAGCAATCTCCTCTGCATCTCGTCCTCTGTATTTGTTACTACTGTCAGATCGTCAGCAAACAGCAGTTCACATGGCAGCCCGCATCTGAACTCTTCGCTGATGACATCTAGTACTATGACAAACAGAAATGGGCTTAGCCCTGATCCCTGGAGTAGGCCAACTTTGATGGGAAACTCGTCAGTTCTGCCATGCATGGTTCTCACTACTGTTGATACTCCATGGTATGTTGCTTCTACTAACCTCACTAGCTTCACTAGGACCCATCTCCTTCTCAGACACCAATACACCAGATCCGTGGGCACCCTGTCATACGCTTTTTCCAAATCTACGAAGGCAAAGAACAAATCCTTGTGCACCTGTAGATGTTTTCTTGCAGTTGTTGTATGATGAATGCCGCACCTGTTGTACCTTTCCCTTGACTAAATCCAAATTGCATGTTGTTGACTGTGATAAGTTTTCTGAGTCTGCACTCCAGAATCTTCTGAAACATCTTCATCCCATGTTCCAACAGCTTAATGCCTCTCAACTTCTCACATTCTAGAGAGTACCCATTTTGCTTGTATATGGGGACGATCTCACTTTTCTTTCACTCTTCTGGCATCTGTTCCTCTTCCCAAACTCTCTTCAGTATTTCATGCATCATGTCCACTCCACTCTCCCCTCGGTGTTTGATAAGGTTCATCGGGAGGCCTGAGCATCCTGCAGCTTTTCCCTTCTTCATGCTCTCTATGGCTTTCTTCAGCTCTTCCCTTGATATTTCCTGAACTGGTCCTTCTACTACTGGTACGTCTCCAAGCTGTACCGTGGCGTTTTCTACATTTAGTAGGTTGCTGAAATACTCTCTTCACCTCCCTTTGATCTTTACCTCATCTGTTAGCATCTCCCCTATTTGGTCTTTAATCACATTCACTTCCCCAATGTCTCTTCTTGATCTTTTCTTTTGTTTTGCCACCTTGTAGATTATCCGCTCACCTTCCTCTGTTCCCATCTTGTCATACCACTCTTTGTATGCCTCGTTTTAACTTTAGCTAGTGCAGCTTTTGCCTCTCTCGTCATGTTCTTATAGGCCTCCTTCAGTTCGTTTCCACCCTGCATCTGCCATTTCTTGAATGCATCCTTTTTCCTTCTCATGCTCTCCTGCACCTCTTCATTCCACCACCAGGTCTCCCTCTCCAGGTGTTTCCCTCCTTTGGTGGCTCCACATATCTCTTCCGCTGCGCTCATGACGACTTTCATAACTAATTTCCAACTCTCTTCTACATTATTGTCTGCGTCCAGCTGCTATTCCTCTTCCACTTTGTCTCTGTATTCCGTCTCTTTTTCTCCCTTCAGAGTTAAGATATTAATCCTCTTTTCTCTGGTCCTTCGCCTATGTTTTGCTTCTTTTGTCCTCAGCACTGCACATAGCAGCCGATGCTGAAGTACAACCTCCTCTCCTAGTATTACCTTCCAGTCTCGCATTTCCTTCAGATCAGCTCTTCGTGTCAAAAACTCCTCCGTTATCTTCTCTGTTTATCCAATCTGTGGGGCATATGCTGACACTATGTTGAATATCTCTCCAGCTATCACCAGTTTTAGCTTAATTAGTCTGTCTGATGGTCTTGACACTTCAACTACTTTCTCTTTAAACTCTGGGCTAAGAATGATCCCAACTCCGTTTATACTCCTCTTAAATCCACTGTAAAGGATCTTAAATCCTTTCTCAACTCTCTTGCACTCTTGCCGAACCACTTAGTTTCCTGCACACATAGAATTCCTATGTTCCTTCTTATGCAAACATATACCAGCTGTCTACCTCTCCCAGTCATCGATCCCACATTCCAGCTTCCGATCTTGACATTTCTTTCCACTATCTTTTTTAGCTGCGGCCGTGATCTCCGCAGTACCCCTCGTCCACTTCTCATGTCAGCCGGGGGCTGCTGGCACGCTTCGCCTCCTGGGGACGCCCTAGCATTATTCGTCCATCTTTGAAATTCAGGCATTATTTTGTGGTAGATGTTTTAATGATCGGATGCCCTTCCTGACACCAACCACAGTTGTAAGCGGTGGGCCTACCCTTTGGTCTTCCTTTGGTCTTCCTGCAAGGAGGATAAGTATTTGTCTCTTGTGACACCATCACCTGGATTTCCGTTCAGGGTTAACTCCCCTAGCCCTTCTCTTGAACGAATATCGCCGAAAGGCAGCGGAGGTTTTAAATCAGAGTTTTTCTTCTCCGAGATAGGCTAACTTCCCTGGTTGACGAGCCCTATCTATCCGGAAGCTTCTGGTTTTGAGGCGCCAGAATTCCCGCCTTCGCCCCTTCTCCTGTCAGTATAAAAGCTCTCGCCACAGGAAGGCCAGAAGCTGAACTTTAGCCGTCAGAGGCTTTACTATTACGCATGCCATATGGAAGCATTTAATGGTAGCATTATCCCTAGTACCGCCTCGGTCTAGTATATATTATATATATATATATATATATATATATATATATATATATATATATATATATATATATATATAATTTGTGCGAAAGACAGTACAATTACATACATATAACAATTAGCACACATTCTGCTGCGCGAAAGCATAGCCATGAAGTAACAACGTTGAAACAGACGACTACATTTTGGAAATACATAAATGTAACATAAATTTACCGCACATCAGAGGATTGTCAAGTATGTGAAAAAGTAATACCAACATGAGATAAATAAAAAATGGTGTGTATGCATATGTGTGTGTGTGTGAGTGTGTGTGTGTGTGTGTGTGTGTGTGTGTGTGTGCGTGTGTGCGTGTGTGTGTGCGTGAGTGTGTGTGTGTGTGCTGCTGTCGTTAGCGTTGCGGGCGTGTGCTTTGCGTCAGTGCTGTCTGTAGCGTAGTGCCTGTAGCTGTATGGTGCTGTCTAGTGCGTGTGTGTGTATGTATATATATATATATATAGATATTATATTATCTGTGTCGTGTGCGTGTGGTGTGTGTGTGTGTGCGTGTGCGTGTGCGTGTTGCGTGTGCGTGTGCGTGTGCGTGTGCGTGTGCGTGTGCGTGTGCGTGTGCGTGTGCGTGTGCGTGTGCGTGTGCGTGTGCGTGTGCGTGTGCGTGTGCGTGTGCGTGTGCGTGTGCGTGTGCGTGTGCGTGTGCGTGTGCGTGTGCGTGTGCGTGTGCGTGTGCTGTGCGTGTGCGTGTGCGTGTGCGTGTGCGTGTGCGTGTGCGTGTGCGTGCGTGCGTGTGCGTGTGCGTGTGCGTGTGCGTGTGCGTGTGCGTGCGGTGCGTCGTGCGTGTGCTGTGCGTGGGGTGTGCGTGTGCGTGGTGCGTGCGTGCGTGCGTGTGCGTGTGCGTGTGCGTGTGCGTCGTGTGCGTGTGCGTGTGCGTGTGCGTGTGCGTGTGCGTGTGCGTGTGCGTGTGCGTGTGCGTGTGCGTGTGCGTGTGCGTGTGCGTGTGCGTGTGCGTGTGCGTGTGCGTGTGCGTGTGCGTGTGCGTGTGCGTGTGCGTGTGCGTGTGCGTGTGCGTGTGCGTGGTGCGTGTGCGTGTGTGCGTGTGCGTGTGCGTGTGCGTGTGCGTGTGCGTGTGCGTGTGCGTGTGCGGTGCGTGCGTGTGCGTGTGCGTGTGCGTGTGCGTGTGCGTGTGCGTGTGTGCATGCGTGGTTCACCAGCTTCTGTTAACGATATCACTTAATATTGCCAATAATACTACATGTGCATTTCGTACGCCCTTACTTGACTTAGCGAACTCTTAATGAAACCAGTTAGTCGCAATTAATATCTTGTTAGAAATACTTAATTAGTTGGAAAGGTCTGACTTAACGTCGCGTGCAGCATATCGTCACCACAATCACGATAGGATTAATATTTACTTCACCGTTATTTACGTCAACAGAACCGAAGTAGAAATTTATTATTACCCCGGCATTGAATAAAAGGAAATCATACCATTTTCTGACAAATGTTAATGACGTTGGCACTCCCATCAATAAAATATCGATTTGCAAACACTCATAGTACTCGCAGCTAGAGTATGTATAATTAATAGAACTATGAATATTCAGGTGTTTTTTTTAACTATTGCAACTACGCAACTTATTGAATTCCCCTTTTCACAATTTTGGTCTTAAGGATACCACAATATTACAAAGCGTTCATAATTGATTAACAAAGGTTATACCTATGTCTCCACATTTGTCTCGCCCTATGCCATTTTTGAAATAAACAAAAAGTAACGATAGCCTACTACACGTCAAAACAACAGCCACCTACTCTTTGGAATATGCTTCCTTTTAGTTTTAGATGAGTTGAAAATATTGCCAATTCCGCCTCATTTAAAAACGTACCTCTATAACATTGCCATAGCTCCCTGACATATCAACCCGTCTGTTGACAACCGGAATGTTGATTGAGTCTGACATTTATCAATCCTTTTATTTGTTATGGTCCTCTGAGCTTCGTTTCCAAGGATAGATTTCCAAGCGGTAGAAGTTGTCGTATTATTGTGCTAACAAATCATCTGTAGTCAACAGGGTATCAACATTGAAGACTTATTTTTTTAATCAGAACGATACATTCGACATTACATAAATCATTTGCGAAACACACATACGCACGCACTCACACACGCGCGCGCGCGCACGCACACACACACAGCACACGCACACGCACACGCACACGCACACGCACACGCACACGCACACGCACACGCACACGCACACGCACACGCACACGCACACGCACACGCACACGCACACGCACACGCACACGCACACGCACACGCACACGCACACGCACACGCACACGCACACGCACACGCACACGCACACGCACACGCACACGCACACGCACACGCACACGCACACGCACACGCACACGCACACGCACACGCACACGCACACGCACACGCACACGCACACACACGCACACCACACCACACACACACACCACACGCACACACACACGCACACACTCACTGCCAATACTATACTCACTTTCTTTGAATTCTACAACATTATCGTTTGGTGTTAGTTTTAAAGATTCATTGTTCTCTTCTTGACATTACTGTCGTCGGGGATGAGTTGACGATGATTTCCTTTTCCCTTGTCTTTTTCCTCCTCTCACTTTTCTCTTACTACATTCTCTCTCAGCAATCTCCAATTCCAATTAGTATGCGTCGAGTCTTGTTGTAGAACAGTCGCAAGTCGTTTCGAAACATGGCGCTCACGACGCTATATATGAAAGGATTCACAATGGAGTTGACGATATACACTCGCTGCAGGTCCGGATTAATAGACAATCCTGCATAAGACAGCCACACTGGCATCCAACACGCCAGGAAAACAAAGGTAATTGTAAACAACAACCACAAGTCTTTGTAGCAGGTTGCATGATTCGCAGTTGGTTTGTTGACATGTAGTGCAATAGTCGACTTCTGTGTACTTTCAACTCTATCTGTCGATATATTGCAGTTTGCAACAGCACTCGTACCACGGGATACTGTTGACGGTCCGGGAGTGGGGGACTGAGAGTGAGTCAACATATTCACACGCTTTGCCTTCTGCAGCAATGTCATACCCATCAGTGTGTAGCAGATAATCATGATGGCGACGTTCGCAAGAGTCACAGTCGCAGACACGAGGCGAAACAACAGTTTGTAGTCAAACACTCGCGCGACTGCGAGCACGGTTGAGCAGGCAAAGGCGGCCACCATGATGCCGGCCAGTGCTCTCTTCGCTCGCTCGACGCTCAAGCTGAACGAATGGGGTCGTCGCACTGCCAGAAGACGCTCCATAGACACAAACGCCAGAAGCAGCGCCGAGAACGTGACGGTCGAGTGTCCCACCCATACGACGACCTGCAATTCGAGATGGTTCAGTGCGACTCTTGTCAGGACGATTGCACTGAGGCACACGGCCAAGTCCGCAACGGCCAGTGCGAACATGTACGCGCGCGTTGATGTCTTCGTCTGGCGGGCATACACTGCTATCACGAGCGCGTTCCCCGGTAGGCCAAACACGGATAGCAGAAACGTTGCCATGCTGCGCACGTGCACAATATCAGCGCTGTTCTTCGTCAGTGCGGCGCTAGTGGTCAGTTCCTGCTCTTCAATGGCAGACATGTTGTACGAGTCCATCGTTACGAATTACAGACAACGAAGTTTAATTTAATTTATGAAGTAGCGTGACACAGCGTGAACGAATCTTACATTGTACACAATCCTTAGTATGTGTTGAACGGATTGTTGTAATGATTCATCGAAAAACTTTTAAAAAAGTTTCATCTTTCTGTGAAATTAGTTTGTCGTTTCGTCTTCAAAACTTCTAATTTCACATATGTCACTGTTCTAACTAGATTCAAGCTGTTGTTGACATGTACTAACGAATGCAATCCTTTCTGTCGTCCCGGTTTCGTCGCCATCATTGGAGAAACTGCATCGTGTTGTGTCTTGCATGCTATTCGTGCTAAGGTGGACAACAGGCCCACTGCCACATGTTTAATGATGTTCATGCGCGCTATAGTGAATCGTTACCTCGTGTGCAAGCCAGTGCACCCGACAGGCAAGAATGGCTGGTTATTAAATGCCCGCCACCTAACCAAATTGACCAAATTACAAAATTAGTGAAGAAAAAGGATGCATCCAATTCGCCGGAAATGAATCCATACAGACAGTGAGATATGACGGATGTGGAGGGGGAGAGACGATGAAGGATGGCGGAGACGAAGGTGACACGCGTCAACAATGGACACACATAAATGGCGGAAGCGAAATAGTGGCGTAGAGAAAGGGTGACCGGAGGGCCATGGTCACCCAATCCCGGAATAAACTTAGGATGGTGGGGAACGGAGGACCCTAACTGTATGCTGATTCATAGAGTCACAAAGTACAGTGGGTTTAAGGATGCTTGTATAAGATTTTCTTTCCCAGTCCTACCATTTCGCAAAATAATTATCATAATTCAAATAGGATTAAGTTAGGAATTCTCCACTTCTGTCGCTCGCTGTAGTATAAGATTTGACAGACCAATGAAAATACAAATTGGGGAAAGTCCGGTAATATGAGCTACTTTTTCCACACTGATGTTCTGGAGCCGTAATACTAGTTATGTGCCCTGTGAAACTATGACGCGAGAGGTACCATGATAGACTATTGTGCAGTCCACGTCATTCAGTTTCTCCGTTATGGTTTCGTCACTCATAGAGGTTAATTCAGATAAGGAGTTTGGCAGTACTTTGGAGGCGATCGCCGTCATGGACATGGTGGCGTGACGCTGGCATAGCCACACGTATCTCTGAGTTTGACATTGGATGGTCTCCCCCTGCTGAATGTATTAAATGATATCTTAAAGTCGCGGAATTGAAGGCAGAACTTCCTGTAGATGTTTTGCATAGTGTCTGTCAGTGAGAAGGTTTCTCTTCCCATGATTTGATCACTCTTTCAAAGTAACTCATTGCTGTTTTCTGATCTCCTCAGAAATTCCGCTACCAATATCTTATCTTCCGTGATTTGGCTATTGCCTTCCTCGTGTCTCTCCCCATCTTTTGGTAGGAGCAGCAGTACGTCATTTTTGAGATATTTGATTTGCATACGCTCGGGTATACGCTTGGTATCACCACACGTATAAACGTCATAACAAATAGAAGAAAAAATTGCTGCATTTCTAATTTATCACTGTCACATACCTTAAGTAACACCAGACAAATATGTGAGAAAAAAACGTCCACTAATATTTAAAACTCTCTCCAAAATCTATGTAATTCGCTCGGTATCGTCAAAAACTACCCCACGCCCAAATATGAGTCTATTATATTTTACAACACGTTTAACCAATTTGGGAGGCCAATCTAACAAACTGTTATCTAAATGGAAGTATCAACATATAGATACAATTAGTATTTTTATACTACATTAGTTACCCTTGCATACGCTTTGTTGAAAATCTGCATAACGCTCGGTATCGGCCAAACTACCCCACCACATATACTGTTCCTGCGGCGAGCCCATTCAACAAAACGCTGACACTTTTTGAAGCCTCTATGTCGAACTACACACCGTTAACTGGGTAAAGAAACCACACACCTGTGATTAGTTGGCTAATGCATAATTCGTGTTAGTATAACAGTGCTACAGAAAAAAACTAAAAAAGGGGTTCAAAATACCATTTGGGTTCCCATGGTACCTGTCACCGAGACGGTTGCCGTGACCACCATTACAATGCCATGCTGTATGTTTTTATAATGATTAAATTATCAAAACGTTTCGTCGACGTTTCGTGATAACTGACCATATATATATATATATATATATATATATATATATATATATATATATATATATATATATATATATATATAATAATATATATATATATATATATATATATATATATATATATATATCTGCGCACTACACACCACACACTACCAAATGAACACTTATGGACAACCTTAGCATATATATTAAAAGTTTCATTTACCTACTATACTTCATACAAACACAAACATAGACATGAAGAATACTAACTGTGTCATAAATGTTATGGTCAACTAAAAAGTGACAAACGGCTGTAATCAATGGCAATACAAATACAAAAGGTGTGCGTGTGCGTGTGCGTGTGCGTGTGCGTGTGCGTGTGCGTGTGCGTGTGCGTGTGCGTGTGCGTGTGCGTGTGCGTGTGCGTGTGCGTGTGCGTGTGCGTGTGCGTGTGCGTGTGCGTGTGCGTGTGCGTGTGCGTGTGCGTGTGCGTGTGCGTGTGCGTGTGCGTGTGCGTGTGCGTGTGCGTGTGCGTGTGCGTGTGCGTGTGCGTGTGCGTGTGCGTGTGCGTGTGCGTGTGCGTGTGCGTGTGCGTGTGCGTGTGCGTGTGCGTGTGCGTGCGCGTGCGCGTGCGCGTGCGCGTGCGCGTGCGCGTGCGCGTGCGCGTGCGCGTGCATAAGCGTGTGCATAAACACCTTATCAAAATCAAGATAATTAAAATGATCATTGTGTCGGTAGCATATCACAAAACGTATACGTAGCAGCCAATTGAAACTAGAATCATGAAAGCAATAGGGCCTGCAAGCGGGCCATACACGATACATGGCGTGACTCCGCGCGACTGGAGCTTATTGGGTCTAAGCGAGACTAATTGGGGGCTGGACACAACAATAATATTCTAACGATGAATGACAGTTATAGCTTCCGACTGATGAATACTAGGAAAATCAGTTCATAAATATCTTGTGCTACACGTTTCTTTTCTTAAATTTCCGATTTAATATTGAGTTTATCACACTATCATAGAAACATAGCGATTTACGTAATGCAGATAATAGCCACGATGTTAGGCCGTGTGTGTCTTTTACGGGATTTGCATTTTACATTTCTGTACGTTGTGGTTTCGTTGTCTAAATGCACATAATCATAACATATGTATACGTTTGGCCCAAACAGGTTGTACTGCGCGAAAACTGGCACTTTTCATTATTAGTCAAGATTGCCAAACACAAGTACTAGCCGGCGATGCCATGGCAACCACCATAATACTCGATTAAAATTCATGATTTCCGTGATCATTGTCACTGGCAAAGTGTTCCACTGCTTCTGCTTGTAATAATCCTTCGGACAATATAACTGAAATACGCTATTTCTGGACAGTTCAATTATTACGACCAAAACAAAACAAAGTCCTATATGTTAACATGGAGTATATGGACCTCCTGCCCCCAACTGCCCCCAGCCTCGTTTTCGCGCGCGAGACTTGCAAGCCCTATTCCACACTGGTATGAGGTACCACAATAACTAATCCGACAGAGGGCGCTCTAACGCAACTAGGGTCTTTGTGCCGTCGTTTACGTATTCTTGACCTGTGTAAAATGCGGAACGTTTTGTGGAGCGCTTGTTTAAATCATCCTACAATCAGCTGTTGAATTCACATTACTCCGAAGTTTCACACATATGGTTACAGTATGACATGTCCGTCAAGGCATTATATGTATATTAATATACATTTACAGCCGATGGAACGTCGACTGCTGGCCCGACGACAGGTGTGCTGGCTCGATGCCGGAGACGGAACGGATGTTTAAAATCATCTACAGCTCGCCGTATGCATCACGCGAGACTGCTATTTCACACATAGTTAATTATTGATATCGTGTAACATGTCCGTCAATGTGAAAGCATAATGTCTATATTAATGTACATCTACAGTCGATGGAACATTGCGAGACGTTCGATCCAAATTCACTGTTATTCAGTGCCATGATGACGTTGTTTTGGCTGTTCTGTCTATTGAGCACACATACGGCATGCCCACACGTACAAACTATCGCTGGCTACGCTCCAGCATGGTCAATAGCTTACCCTTCATATACATCAAAAGGTATTTCACCAAATAGGGAAATGGTGACAAATGTTTTGGTCATGGTTTCTGTTGATAAAAGCTGTGCAACGACATCAACGTTGAAACCTGGTGCACAGTTTCTGTTAACAATTAGCATGCAGCCTAATTATCCAGACTATAATAACATTATGCACACTATTTACAATGACCTCACGCTGGTTTCACTGACACTATCAAATGAGTATATGTAACCAAAATAAAACTCAACTAAATAACATTCATTATTTTGATAAATAAACACAGGAAAAATCACCAAGTGCCTTAATTGCACGGCCGAATACGATACAATGTAACTGATTTTACCCGCCTAACATATTGCGCCCTGACAGTAATTGATATTAGTGCAAAACAAATACAAATGAGTGTGGTTTGTAAGACCAGGTGATCGGTTCGCGGCAAGAAAACGCGAGCCATTTCTACATCATCTCAGGTGGACACAGTGGATAAGGTTGTTATTGAGATAGAGGGTCAGTGAGATGTAAACTGTTCAGTCATAATAAATCCGGTATTGGATGAATGTTGACCGTGTGTAGCCGCGTAGCCTGCGTCTGAGCTGTGGGTGTGTTCAAAGACAAAGACCACGAACATGTGATCAGCGCACGACCAAATTACCGGGACCACGCCATTTCTACTCTAAAAAGTGCATTAATATAGACATTATGCTTTCATAATGACGGACATGTTATACGATATCAATGCTAAATATGTGCACCTGTCGGGCCACCAGTCGACGTCCCATCGGCTCGTTCGGCTGTAAAAGAACATTAATGTACATATTACGCCTTCACGTTGAAGAACATGTTATAATATATTCACATTTAACTACTTATGAGGTTCCAAAGATTCCTAGACTAGGGTCAAATTGCTTTGTTGTTATTATTTTCTTGGCATTACTGTCGTCATTGAGTCCACCATGGCGACTAGACTATGTGGGCGGATAATCATGGCTCCGCGGTTTCTGGTAACCATGTAAAAGCGATGCATTGGTGGTCCCATGCCGATGTAGCTGGACTGTTGAGAGCCTTGCAGATGGTAAGAGCCCTGACTGAGATCTAAAGTGTACGTCAGTGGCCCCTAAAAAGCGGACAAGCTACCAAACGACCACATTGTTGCCCAAGCGACATCAACGGGGAGTTGGAGCGTGAAGTCTGTTTCAACCAGCTAGTGCGAGTCGGCCCTGTGACGCAATAGAAGTCTTCAGCGATGCCGTCCGGCCGTAAGAAATTAGTAGCCGACGGTGAGATCATGCAATACGCGAAGCAAGCATTGAACGACGATGATGTCATCGCATCCCTTGCAAGCAAAATAGCCGACTGGATGTACTGGAGAAGACGATGGTAGAAAAAGACAAACGAATCGACCAGCTCGAGCAAGCACTGGATAACCTGGAGCTGTACAGGAGAAGATCGTCCGTCCGTGTCTCCGGAATACAAGGAAACGCAAGTGATGAGCAACTGGACACGATCGTTAAAACAATGTTGAATGACATGGACATGCCGCTCACACTGAACAATGTCAACAGGACACATACATTCGGTTCAAGAACATTGATTACAAACAGAAATCACTCCCGATAAGTAGTCATCCAATTCAAAGACTATGACGCCAAAACTAAATTCATGAAAGCCAGGAAGCAGATCCCAAGCCAACAGCCGACTGTCTTCTTCTCGGAAGATATGACCCAGAAAAGAGCTAAACTTCTCTACCTCTGCAGGGAAAAAGGCGAAAACAGCAGCTTCAGGTCTGCTGGTCATATGCGGGAGAATTGTCATCAAGGACATGAACGGCAGAATCAAAACAATCAACCGTGACGAGGACCTAAGCGAACTGTA
>JAODUO010000595.1:325000-387200 GCA_025642075.2 Ridgeia piscesae
AGAGAAACAACAGAAGGTCCAGGTTTGCGAAAACAACCTGGTAAGAAAAATCATGGGAATTAAGGGGTTTGCTAAGAGAAGAGTGGATGACACGAGAGAGGAGATCGGGGTGAAGGAAAGTCTTAAAAAGAAATTGGCAAGGAGTAGATTGGCATGGGCCGGTCATGTGGTAAGAATGGGAGATGAAAAACTCGCAAAGAGCGCAGATGCCCAGAAAGTGGAGGGTAGAAAGAGGCGAGGAAGCCCGAAATAATAGTAATAATAATAGTTTATTTCTTATATAGCGCCCCATCCAAATAATTGTTCTGGGGCGCTTTACAATGATTATTCCTAAAATAATGAAAATAAAAATGTATATTAATAACATTATATATATATATATATATATATATATATATATATATATATATATATATATATATATATATATATATATAATTATAATAGCATTATAAAGTTAATACAATACTACTTTGATAAAATGTGGATATGCTAATAAAACAAATATGATACTTTAAAATACCAGTTACACACTGTATTATGGAAGATTCAAAGGTTTTTCCAGCTAGCGATTTAATGCATGATATGTAAAACCGGTTATGATTATCAAATGGCTTCGAAACCGTATAAAATACCATTTAAACGATATGCCGGTATAGGGTCCATAACTCTTGTTCGTTGTTGTTACGCTTCTTCATCGTGCAGATATTATATCACTTTAACGCGAGATCAGGAGTAAGTCACGCGTTCGCGAGAGTAACAAAATGTCGAAACGGAAAACAAATGTCGTACTATTTTATTTAAAAAAAATTAACTGCTATATTTTCTTCCCGCGATGATTGTCAAATGACGGTGATTTTGATCTCCGTGACGGAGGTTTTTAGGGTGGTCGAATATATCATTGTGCAGCCATAGTGTCCCGTGGTTGGGTGAAGGACTCAGCATGCTGCTTCCACATCTGCCTATCTTTCGCTATCATCTGCCAGATGGTGCCCTTCCAGTAGTCGTGTAGTTCGTCTCGCCGGTCTTCCTCTAGGTCTTTTCCTTTCGTTGGGTTTTCAGGTGGTGATGCGCAGTGTCCATCGGTTATCTCGTATCCTGTTGACGTGCCCTGCCCAGGTCCACTTCCGTCTTCTGACTTGTTCAATCACGTCTGTGACCTTTGTCTTTTTTCTTACCGAGATGTTTGTTTTTCTGTCCCGGTATGTGATGTTTAACATACTCCTTTCCAACTTTGTTTGTGCGAAGATCAAGCTAGCAGCCGCATGCTGCCCCCAACTGCCCCCAGCCTCGTTTTCGCGCGCGAGACTTGCAGGCCCTATTGGTATTTGAACATATTGTTCATGGCGCCAAGAATGGTTTATTGTAGTATAATTTAACTTACTTTGGACCTTAATGTCGAAGATGAGTACGACGTTTCGACCCGTCAGCTACGGCACAAGAGAAAAGTAAAGGAGGCCATATACATCAAACAGAGAGCCCCTACCATGAACAGAGACCAGGAATACCAACTACCTGCCAGCTACAACCAAATTATCCCGCCGAAATCTGAGGCGACACACGTGACACCAGTACTTGAACAAGGTCCGTAGCTGACGGATCGAAACGTCGTAATCAACTTCGACATTAAGCTCCAAAGTAAGTTAAATTTTACTCGAATATTGGTATTTGTCAGTATGTTTGAGAGATGTAGCGTGTGGAATGTGGTGGCTGGCTACAGGCAGAAGTGGGAGCTATGTGTTCGTGTCTCTTTAATACTGTGCGTTTCTCTTTTACTTTCTAACTTTGACGCGTTCTGTGAATGGTTTTTCTGAACTGTCAGCTACATAGGTCAGTGAACTTGGTAGTAATTTCAGTATTCATTTTGAGCACGTTATGTTTCAATATATATATATATATATATATATATATATATATATATGCATGCATGCATGCATACATAATACATACATAATATATAATAATACATACATACATATATACATTACTTACATACATACATACATACATACATACATACATACATACATACATACATACATACATACATACATACACATAATACATACATACATACATACATACATACATACATACATACATACATACATACATACATACATACATACATACATACATACATACATACATACATACATACATACATGCCTAATGATATATATGTAATGATATGGATATGGTAGACATTTTTTAAAGAAACGTTACGTAAAGCTTATGACACTCATTGCATCCAATTGTTGATTGATTACATTGTAGTCTCTCTGTTACGCCAATTGTTGTCTACCAGCGTTTTCATTTACGAAACGAGAAACCTTATAGCGTTCCTTATACCGTATAACGTATAAGCTATGTATCGTGTCCTCGATACAGCCATAATGTATACAATACAAAATCTGTTAACAATATGTAACTAGCATAATTTATCACCACCAATGAAAAAGTGATACATAACAGTTTCAGTAGGCTATAGTTGTATTACAAATGGCCTGGCAGAACCGTCTTGTACTATTTTGTCGTATTTCAATAGTGGATCTGGTGTTCTGGAAGACAGTACAGCTTTATTGTCGGGTTTTTTACGAACCCTTCAAACGAATTGCTTTTACGGTATAATAAAATTTTATTGTATTGTGTTGTGTTGTGTTGTGTTGTGTTGTGTTGTGTTGTGTTGTGTTGTGTTGTGTTGTGTTGTGTTGTGTTGTATTGTATTGTATTGTAGTGTATTGTATTGTATTGTATTGTATTGTATTGTATTGTATTGTATTGTATTGTATTGTATTTAATGCCTTGCTCATGGTTGTTTCAGTGCTTGGTCTGGTGTTTATGGAGACTGTGAGAAAACGTATGATTTATTTGTATGAATTTCTTGCTTTGAGGTGTTTCAACGATCGATTTGATGTTCGTGGAGACTGCATGAAACGTATGCTGTAATTCTATTGATTTCTTCCCATTGGTGTGCTCCGTCCGCGATCTGCATAAATGTTCTGTATCGTTTGTATTGTTTGCTTTGCTATTGTATGCTTGTGTGCTCGATCAGGCCAAGCGTTTCTCGGAACACCTGTCACGGAGAGCACTTCGGATACCCTGCGGACGGAATCCATGGATTTCGCCAAAGCATCGGACGAAGAGCTGCCACTGGTGAATGGGAACTTGGATGCTTCTGGGACGCCATGGCACATGCACCAGTGCAAGGGGAGATCTACCCTTTGTCTTCTCCGTGATTAACAAGATCAACATATGCAGGTGTCCCTCGGATTTGCCCTACGGCATCATCTCTGCCCTTCCATCGGTGAAAGTGCACCTTATCAGTGAAAGGTGCATAGCAACCCACGGATTTAATTGGATTACTTCACTAATTACTTCACGGACTTTCCACACATCAAATGGCAAAGCTACAACTTGTGCAGAACACTGCTTGCCCCCGCATTGTGTCTTGTGTTCCTGGGCGGTCTCACGTCACACGTGTTATGTTCACTGGCTGCCTGTGAAGTACCGTGTGCAGTTTTGTAAACTGCTAACACTGACATACAAGGCAATTCACGACGAAGGGCCATGCTAGAGCATTAATTGTATTTTATTGTATACTGTGAGTTACGTTGCTAGTAAAACTAGCATATTTCCATTGAAAAAGCAATGCTCTCATTATTACGCCACCGCAAACTATTACTTACTTGAAACCGAGCAATTTAACAACATGTGTGAGTACAAACGTATATGTCCTAGTCGAAGCAATTGTACCTAGATATAACGCGCTGATGAAGCAATGCTTCTTACATTCTACCATTGAAGTAATACTAATAAGAAGAATAATGCTTTCTTATGCGCCAGTATCATTGAAAATCAATCTCAGTGGCGCGACAAAACCAATCGATTAAGCAATATTGTAATCGTAAAACAATGCGCGAGTCGTCGACGGATTGATGAAGGTACTAGGAATCTAAGGAAGATATGCAGCTTTACAGATATAGGTTTTTTAGACGCTGGCGGAATGAAACTATAATATCTTCTAATTTCACACTGGCAGGATGCGAATTCCACAAATTTACTGCGGCAACAGAGAAAGCTCGGGTTCCAGCTTTCGTTTTCACCCTAGGAATGTAAAGAGGGTTACTACTGATTGATCGTAACTGTCTGGAATTTCTTCCTGGAGCGAGCATCTAGTTCAGATATGCTGGTTGTGTTGATGAGAGGGCTTGACACGCTGTTTTGCAAATCTTGATAATAATATCATGATATGCCGACGTTTGATCGTCTAGATTGAAATGCAGGTGACCAGCTGTTACGCTTTGATGTGGTCAGTGCTGTGATCGGTGTATTTGGTCAACAGGCAATTATCTAAGCCTTTACAATGTTCGTGTGTGTCCTGTGATGTCGCGTAATATCACGACTATTAATTAGAGGGGGCATACTGTGATTGCGACGTTGTTTATAATATAATAATGGACTCCCTTGCGCATAATGTGTTGCTCGGCAGATCGTACATTTCATATGGGGTTGTGGTCGAAATTCAGAGGAAAAATATGGTTATGTAAGTGACAGCACACTGTGTCTCGATTGTACCACCTGCACCTCCGGACGGACATTTATCGAACAGGGACGCCATGATGTGTTGAATCTCTTGTCTAATTGTTCAATGTTGTCAGTTTTACCTGGTCGTGGCAGATTCAAAAGGATTGTAAACTGGTGATGGAACGTATCGTATGGAATTCCGATTTTGACGATTTTTACTATTTATAGAAATTGTGAATATTATTGACTATAGGCTTATTAGCACAGCACGACCTTGACATAATCTTGTCGAAGTCGGGCTGTAGAATTTATAATTATTCTTAAATATTAAATACTTAAATACAGCATGTCAGTTTCACTCAACAGCGAAGGCATGATAAGCGGATATTACTAGTCGGAAACTGTATTACTTAGTCCTTTACTAAGAGGCTCTGTAATCATCTGTAATTCCAACTATCCAATTGTCCACGCTGCTTCTATCGCGCAATCTCACATGTCATATTAGATACGGTGTCGTGTTGACCTGGCACCTCTTCAGAACGCATGTAGAGACACTGGCAGTAGCACACACGGTGTGCCACTCACTGTGTGGACATGGAGTCAAACACTACATGCAGCTATCTTCAACAAGTCGGCTTCAAAGGCAACACCGCAGCTTCGTCGGACAACACCACAGACGTGATCTATTTCGTAGACATTGCTGTGATTATGGTATGTGGGTTGGGACTGCCGGGGAATCTGTTGGTCGTCGCCGTCTACCTCCGACTGCAGACAACGTCGACCCGGATATATATGCTCTCCTTGGCCCTCGCAGACTTGGAATCCTGTGTCTGCCTGATCATCTTGGCTAGCAAGTCTGCGCCAATAGAGGCGCTCTACGTTATCCTGGTCGCGGCCGACATATCAATTGGATTTTCGGCTATGCTCTTGGCTTTTATCTCGTGGGAGCGTCTCGTGGCCGTGCGGCGGCCACTGACGTTCAGCTTCAGCCCAGAACGAGCGAAGAAGGCCGTGATTTGTATCGCCGTGTTTGATGGCATAGTCTCGGTGGTGTTCGATGTAGCGCGACATACGTGTTGCCCTCTTTTGGGTCGAATCATTGTCATGAGTTTTTTGTGTATGGCTGTTGTGGTCATGATCATCTGCTACATTATTGTGTCGGCAACACTGTTGAAAAACGCTAGAACCTCTCGCGCAACTGTTGGAGTTGACGTCGGCATTTCGTTGCGTGCTACAGGAACGTCTGTAGTCAAAGAGACAACAGACGTTGACACAGCGGGACAAATGACTCCCAACATTACTGTATTGCCACCAACATCTTACAGTAAGCACATATCGTGTAAAAATGCTAAAAACTACAAAAATGTGTATTTGCTGTTGACAGTGACTGTCGTTTACATTATCACTTGGCTGCCGCTGTGGGTGTTCTACAGCGGGGTGGCTCTGCCGTGTGTCGTGCAGCGGATGTTTCTATTGAATTCCGTCGTCAATCCTTTCATTTACAGCATCATGAGTTCAATGTTTCGCGACGATCTGAGGATGTTCTTACGCAAGACGCGCTCACGACTTGTCGACTGTTGTCGCTGATTTAACTGTTATTATGACCTGCGGTAGCTGTACTAACCTACGCAGAGGTACAGTGTAAATTTGTCACAATAGTCAGGAATGTGAAAATGTTATAATTATTTCTAACATAATCTAACTTAACCACTGAAGTTGGAACAGGTAAGGACTGGGAGCCTAACACAAATGTTGTGTGAACTTTAAGCGTTTTGTTAAAGGTCACATGAGTTCCATGCTGGAACTGCACAGATGTCAACAAGACAACCCTCCTGTCATTCGATATCTTGCTGTAAAATACATTATGTTTAGTGTGATTTTGTCAAACATATTCAACTGGTAAAAATATTCAACAGGCCGTCGCCGTGTACCTCCGATTATAGGCGGCGTGGATCCGGGTGAACATGTTTTCCTTGGTTCTCGCACGCTGTGTTTTCTGCGTTACCGCAATTATCGTTGTCATGATTATGTTGTCATGATAATGTTGTCTTCATGGTCATTGTTAACTTCCTGTGACGGTAACACTGTTGAAAAATGACAAAAATCGGTCGAATAAATGTTGGAATTTCATCGGGTTCACATTATCTCGGTGGCCCTATGAAAGCAATTTATTTGATTTGTTTTAGCTTGATTTATATTACGGTATGGTGAACGGTAGTGACAAATAAATGTTATTAATGTCCGTCCCACAACCAAATAAACAAACATGCATTTGTCTGAAATGAACATTATTTAATTAGACATATATATATATATATATATATTATATATGTATATATATATTATATATATATATATATATATATATATATATATATATATGCACATTTGTAGTTTTACAATAAAATACTAAATAAGTGACGTTGTTACCTGTTGTTTAATGTGTACTGTTTATATATATATATATATATATATATATATATATATATATATATATGTATATATATATATATATATATATATAATATATGTATATATTATATATTATATATATATGTATATATTATATATGTATATATATATATATATATATATATATATATATATATTATATGATATATATATATATATATATATATATATATATATTTGCAATATTTATCATTTACGGATCATGATAAGTGACGTCGTTACTTGTTGTTTAATGTGTTACTGTTATATATATATATATATATATATATATATATATATATATATATATATATATATATATATATACACACGTATATATACATACGCATTAAACAACAAGTAACGACGTCACTTATCATGATCCGTTAATCTACATTCAAATCTGCAAAAAATGCACTGAGACTGGTGAATATCCGAGCATACATACAGATTAGGTAGGTTCAGTATCAGTTTACAGTTAAAACAAAAACAATACTCTTCCTGCCTTGGATATGCCTATCAGAGCCTCCAAACAACGCTGCTGTTTGTGTGTGCAGTGTAGGCCCTGGGACGAAGATAATAATAATATATTTTCATTTCAAGTCTTTTGTCTGTGCCGTCTACTGTTTTTAGTTAATTCCTTTAGACATGTAGGTGTATGTTTGTAGGTGTTTGTATGTATGCGTGCACGTGCCATCTACGCGTTAAAAACCTGAAATCTAAATATGTTTTTGAAACCGTATTTTATTCTTAACCTTTAGGCGTTCCCATACTCCAATGACGTCTTCAATGATGCCCCAATCTTCATTACGCTCCACTATTATGTATGTTGCACCTCGGAGCCAGAATTCTCGAGTATACAGTTGCTATAGACGTTTTTACAATTATTAGTATTATTATTACTCAACTCATATCCGACGCAAAATTTCTACCGTTACTTCAGTTGTCTTTAAATTAGTACCTAACACTATTCATGTTATCACGATTCGTACCTGACATCTTTCCCCAGTTCCAGAACATTATCTCAGCCAAGTGTGACGTTTCGATGATAACGAATTCACAGCAGTCGTAATAATAAACTGTAATAGTTGAAAGAAACATAGGACGGAATTTCAAACAAGAGAACTCAAGTTCAATCTTTGTTGCTGCTGTTGTGATGCTTGTGCAGTTAATTTAATTCACAGCACATTGCTGTAGTTCACATGGCTGTACAAGTAAATAATTAATTGTAGATATGTGTTGACAGCTCTATGAATACGCACAAACGGGTATCGATGGCGTAAATGCAGTGACAAACATGATGACTGGAGGAACCAAGTCCAGAACAACGTATGCACAAAGATCGTCAAGGTAATATAAAGCGATGGAAATACCACGAGTATTTGTGAAACAGGCGAGTGAAGCAAAATTACACTATCATCGGCAAACGGCTGCAACCAGTAACAAACCGTCGGAGCAGACTTCTACTGGCAAGGCTATTGTGTCGGTTTGTGACGGTAACGTTGCCATGCGTATTACCATTGACGACATCGACGTAGCCGCAGCCCTGGAACAGCTAACAATAGCAAAGAAAGTAAGCTAATGTAATTGGTGTCCGAATTGTGTCTTCCGTCGTACGAGCGAACGGTCGGTCAAAAGGTTACTGCTATTAAGTCGGCGGTGTCATTTTCTCTTCAAGGAATTATCCAGCGGTAATAATTTGCAGTAGGAAATGTGCAGTGTTGAACGTAGTGAATCCTTGTCAACGAACATGACGTCCGGCAACTGCTTATGATATTATGATCACATATTCGGAATGGAAAAACTGGAAAGAGTGTCCACCCTTCTCTGCTGTAGATCATTGGTGTAGATCTGCTTCAGTAGTTATTCGACACACGTATATATGTATGTATGTATATATGTATATATGTATATATGTATATATGTATATATGTATATATGTATATATGTATATATGTATATATGTTATATGTATATATGTATATATTATATTGTATATATGTATATATGTATATATTATATATTATATATATATATATATATATATATATAAAATTGTATTAGTATAATGTATCTCCATGTTCCAACTGCGTCGATAAAATGTACACATATATGTAATTTAAATAGTGAATACTATTTATATGTATATATATATATAGTATATATTATATATATATATATATACAATATATAAAAAATTTATTTATGTTATATTTAGAATACCATAAAGATGTATCTTAAAACAAAATGTCCCAAATTGCTACCATAGACATTCACAAACATGTTAACCATATTGTAACGAATTCCTTTAAATACGTGAAATATCCTTTCCAAGTATATATATATATATATATATATATATATATATATGTATATATATATATATATATATAATGTATATATATAATATATATATATAATATATAAAGTATTCCAGTGTATATATATATAATATATATATATATATAATATATATATATATACATACTTAAATATATATATATATATATATATATATATATATATATATATATATATAAAGTATAAATAATGTATATAACATATACACACAATAGGCTCTTGCCTAGAGCCCCCCGAAGGCCAGGGGCCTACAAACATACCCGAGCTTATTGTTTTGGACTAAATGTCCCCGAAACCTAATTGACAAGACTTGACTGTTGAGTCTGGACCTACCTAGACACAAATACACACGATTATGTTTGCCAAAATGTCATACCTCAGTGCTTTACAATTATAGCGGGCTCAGCCCATCCAAACCCCTCCCCGAGGTTGACCTGTGTCAACGTAACGAAAAGCGCCAATTGCTTGTAATGTTCCATAGTTTTGCCTTTGTGTACACAGTTCATTGGTGATGTACCTAATGCTAGCACACTTCACCTGGTAGAGCCACAAAGCATCGCTAAAAATAACCCACCCCAGGGATCACCGTTCAGTTTCACCTAAATGCTAAGTCCACGGTAGCATAACACCGACATTCTACTGCACTAATGTGTCGGGTATTCGTCTGCAATGTTTATCAACTTGGTACTGGCACAGCATTGAGCTGGTTTTCTTCATACCTGACTGGTAGACGGCAAGCCATTAAGATAGGATATTGTTCCGGTTTGTGTGGTTTGACAGGTCTCAGGTAATTTCCCCCAAACAGCCCAAATTTGGGCTAACGCATGAGTTGTCTTTACAAGAATTAGTGAGTCCACTACAGGTTACACATTTATCCCCTGTGTGGGACCTTTTACTCCCCCTAGCATAGACACCAGATAGAAGGGAAGACCGGCTTTTAGTGTCTCTTCCGAAAGACACATGCAATGTGGGGTGAACGAAATTGCTTAAGTTTCGAAACGGCGTGAGGTGGGATTGAACCACTGTCCCCTCGATTGACAGTCCGTCGCTCTACCGCGCGACCACCGCTACCCACTCCCCGCTCCAACTAATGTGAAGCCAATGCTATCAGCAAATTTAATCACATTATCGCAATGTCAACGATTCTGCGAATGCAGGTGACTTTTCTTAGTAGCTTTGAGCCAAGGTTGGGTTCAAATACGTATTTGTATTTGTAATTATATTTGAATACAGACATTATGTGTATTTATATTTATAATTGAATTGAACATCACAAAAGGGCATGTATTAATTTTTTTATTTGATAATGTTTCCATATTTGAAAAGTATTTGCAAATACAATCAAACGTCGACGTCGGCGAGGTAATCTAGAAAACGACACGTGTGACGCACATCCATGTACAGCTCATGCAGGTAAGAAGTAAATTTACAAAATAGGCCTACAGCATTTTGGTCAATGTGCTAAGTTAGATGTTTTCTGTCACTTCCGTTTTCCAACCAAGGTGTTTCTCAAAATGTATCTTACAAACTGAAACTGCAGAAAATGGCGTAGCCAGGGAGGCTAAGGGGGCCATGCCCCCAAAATCTCGGGTAAATTACGATGGTGGAGACGGAGGACCACAAACTGGCTGCCTGATTCACATAGTCACAAAGTACAGAGGGTATAGGTGATGCCTGTGTAAGATTGTCACTCCCAGTCCTACCCTTTCGCAAAGAAATTGTTCATCATTCAAATAGAATTAAGTTGGGAATTCTCCACTTCTTTTGCTGGCTGTAGCATAAGAGGTGACAGAGCAATGAAAATGTAATCATTCTCAATGTGCACGATAGTTAATGGCTGTCAATTATTTAAGATAGTAGTTGCCCGGTTACAATAGACTAGGGTCAAATTGCATTTTGCTGATGTTCGTGTCTTGGCTTCACAGGGTGAGTAGACTATGATTTCCTTTTCCATTGTCTTTTTTCTTCCTCTCACTTTTCTCTCACTACGTTCTCTGCCAGCAGTCTCCAGTTCCTGCTATCTGTTGCCCTTTTCTCCGTTATTCTCCCTCTTTCTGGGTCACTATCTACTCAACTGTCTGGGCATCTGCGCTCTTTGCCAGTTTTTAATATCCCATTCTTTCCACATGACCAATTGTATTGCTGACCAATTTCTTCTTAGCACTTTCTTTCACTCCAATCTCCACTCTCATTTCATTCCCTCTTCTAACATCAGCTCTCTTAACTCCTACGATTATTCTTACCAGGTTGTTTTTCGCAAACCTGGACCTTCTCCTGTTGTTTCTCTTTTAGTGCCATCGTTTCAAGTACATGTATACACGAGCTAAGCACAATTCCTATACGTTTACGTTATATGCATATATTTCCCATCACCCATTCGACTTTCCTCCAAAGGCTTGCACCGGCTGTAGTCACCTTTTTAACCAAAGCAATTAATCTAGTGGATTTTCCACTGAATAAATGCCACTTCCTATCGTGAATTTGTAAACTGTAATAAGCAACGTTACATGTTGTGAAGTTACTGGTTGGACGCCAACGCCACATCATCAATGTTAAGATAGGAATGTGTAATTATTGTTTCATCAGAGTAGACATGTTGGTATTTGTCACGGTTTTTTTATAATAGGATTGGAAGGTGTAGCGCGAGGAATGTGGTAGCCGGATATAAGCGGCTATTATATAGGGGCTTGGGTTTCGTGTCTCTTTAATAAGTTATCATTTGTCTCTTACATTATAACTTTGACGTCTTTTGTGAATGGTTTTACTAAACTGCAGGCTACATTAGTCAGTGGACTTGGTCATCATGTCGGTATTCATTTTAATCGAGTTGAGTTTGAATTATATATATATATATATATATATATATATATATATATATATATTATAAATATATAGAGAGAGACAGAGACAAGAGAGAGACAGAGACAGAGACAGAGACAGAGACAGAGAGACAGAGACAGAGACAGAGACAGAGACAGAGACAGAGACAGAGACAGAGACAGAGACAGAGACAGAGACAGAGACAGAGACAGAGACAGAGACAGAGACAGAGACAGAGACAGAGACAGAGACAGAGACAGAGACAGAGACAGAGACAGAGACAGAGACAGAGACAGAGACAGAGACAGAGACAGAGAGCAGAGACAGAGACAGAGACAGAGACAGAGACAGAGACAGAGACAGAGACAGAGACAGAGACAGAGACAGAGACAGAGACAGAGACAGAGACAGAGACAGAGACAGAGACAGAGACAGAGACAGAGACAGAGACAGAGACAGAGACAGAGACAGAGACAGAGACAGAGACAGAGACAGAGACAGAGACAGAGACAGAGACAGAGACAGAGACAGAGACAGAGACAGAGACAGAGACAGAGACAGAGACAGAGACAGAGACAGAGACAGAGACAGAGACAGAGACAGAGACAGAGACAGAGACAGAGACAGAGACAGAGACAGAGACAGAGACAGAGACAGAGACAGAGACAGAGACAGAGACAGAGACAGAGACAGAGACAGAGACAGAGACAGAGACAGAGACAGAGACAGAGACAGAGACAGAGACAGAGACAGAGACAGAGACAGAGACAGAGACAGAGACAGAGACAGAGACAGAGACAGAGACAGAGACAGAGACAGAGACAGAGACAGAGACAGAGACAGAGACAGAGACAGAGACAGAGACAGAGACAGAGACAGAGACAGAGACAGAGACAGAGACAGAGACAGAGACAGAGACAGAGACAGAGACAGAGACAGAGACAGAGACAGAGACAGAGACAGAGACAGAGACAGAGACAGAGACAGAGACAGAGACAGAGACAGAGACAGAGACAGAGACAGAGACAGAGACAGAGACAGAGACAGAGACAGAGACAGAGACAGAGACAGAGACAGAGACAGAGACAGAGACAGAGACAGAGACAGAGACAGAGACAGAGACAGAGACAGAGACAGAGACAGAGACAGAGACAGAGACAGAGACAGAGACAGAGACAGAGACAGAGACAGAGACAGAGACAGAGACAGAGACAGAGACAGAGACAGAGACAGAGACAGAGACAGAGACAGAGACAGAGACAGAGACAGAGACAGAGACAGAGACAGAGTTGGCGAAATTAGCGGATGGCCCCCTCCAATGCTAAATCCTGGCTACGCCACCATACTTGACCTGTGCAAGATGTCACTCATGCATCAAAAAGGGATGCCGAACACATGGAAAACGTTCGGAGGCAGCAGGACTGGATGTGCAACCGGTTACCTCGGCATGGAAAGAAGGGACAGAAGTTTTAATGGTAGAGTAACCGATCAGTGCCCGCTGCAATTGTTTGCAACATTGCTTTATGAGATATTTCACTTCCAGTATGTAACCAGTAAACAATAGATAAACATATTATCCAATATCTCCTTTCAATACATAATAGTCACATAAAGTTAATAATGCCTCGTGTTGGTGTGAAATTATTCTACTCGTTCGTGCAGCTCTTGCTGAGCTTGAACATCCAATTCGCCAACTCCCAATAAGGACACAGTGGTCAAGCAGAATTGTGTTTAGTTTTTTCTTTCGTGTACCACAATGCCATACATTTGGACAACAATGTATCGGTGTATAATTTCAAAAAGACATTACACCAGTACACAAACAACATTTTCTTAATAAGGTGGAATTATAGATATGTCACGACAATACAGAGATAGTTATCAGTTATTTACCCAAAAACATTGTCTTCTCTAACATATATCGTTTGTGCGTAATGTTCAGATGAGTACAAAGATTTACACATATAACAATTAGCACACATTCTGCTGCGCGAAAGCATAGCCATGAAGTAACAACGTCGAAACAGACGACTACATCTTGGAAAGACATAAATGTATTAGTTAAACTAAATTTACCGCACATATTAAATTATTGTCGTTACAGAGGATTGTCAAGTATGTGAAATAGTAACACCAACGTGAGATATAGATATAGATATAGATATAGATATAGATATAGATATAGATATAGATATAGATATAGATATAGATATAGATATAGATATAGATATAGATATAGATATAGATATAGATATAGATATAGATATAGATATAGATATAGATATAGATATAGATATAGATATAGATATAGATATAGATATAGATATAGATATAGATATAGATATAGATATAGATATAGATATAGATATAGATATAGATATAGATATAGATATAGATATAATATAATATAATATAATATAATATAATATAATATAATATAATATAATATAATATAATATAATATAATATAATATAATATAATATAATATAATATAATATAATATAATATAATATAATATAATATAATATAATATAATATAATATAATATAATATAATATAATATAATATAATATAATATAATATAATATAATATAATATAAAATAATATAATGTGTGTGTGTGTGGTGTGCGTGTGTGTGTATGTATGTATGTGTGTGTATATACATTACAGTCAAAATCATATTCCACAGTACAAACTTTAAAATTGGCAATGCAAAAAAATGAATTATGATGTTTGACGAAGAACCATGATTTACGCTGATGTCCATAATAAAAAGGAAATGTCCTGAACTAAGTTACGTATGGTTCGGGTATAATTATAACAATTTTGACCGATTGTGGTACGCATACACCATATGCATATACACACGCCACGCCCCTCTCCCACATACACCTTTTTTGTCTTTAGTTTTATGTAAAAGATATTTACGCAACTTCATATGTAGGCCTGTTTTCATCAATTAAGAGAGGCAATTAATGCGTAGGTTACATTAAGTTATTATGTATTATACTAATATCGTAGTATTAATGCATGACATTCATGTTTTGTGAAATATGACCGTCGTACCTTAATTTATGTAATACTGAATAACTGGTAGCATATGTTGTATGTTTGTTGTAATATAAAATCACATGTTAAAGTCATTGTTATGTTTTTATGTGTAAACTAATCAAGCTAAAATGGCAGTCACCTACTCTAAAGCAGTTTTGAAATTATGATCACCCACCTCACATATGTATGTAATATACATACATACATACATACATACATACATACATACATACATACATACATACATACATACATACATACATACATACATACATACATACATACATACATACATACATACATACATACATACATACATACATACATACATACATACATACATACATACATACATACATACATACATACATACATACATACATACATACATACATACATACATACATTCATAATACATACATACATATACGCCCGCGCACCCACATCACACACTACCAAATTAACTTATGAACACCCTTAGAAATATATGTATAAATCTTCATTTACCTACCTCATACAAAGATGAAGAATACTAGAAGAATAGCTGTGTTACGCCTAAACTCAGTGGTTAGCTGAAAAGTGAAAACGGCTGTATTCATTGGTAACACAAATACAAAAGATGTACTGTCATGATGCTTGACACTACATTTTGACGACAACATTAACCTAGCCGTAGTTGCACAATTAGGTCCTAACTTGTCAATATGATATAACTTCTGGATAAGTCCTACTAGCCCTATTTGATTAGAATCATCAAATCCACAATGGTATTGCCAGAGCAACATAAAGACGTTGACAGTTTGGAGGCAATCACGTAGATATACCCATCCCTATACAGTCCACATAAAAACTTCATGGAGTGTGGATAAGGACACTTATCTACCACATGTTTAACAACAACATTACAATAAACATTTGCTCGGATAGTTACAATTATTCGTAAATACAGCATGTCAGTTTCACTCAACAGCGAAGGCATGATAAGCGGATATTACTAGTGGGAAACTGTACTACTTAGTCCTTTACTAAGAGGCTCTATAATCATCTGTAATTGCAACTATCCGATTGTCCACGCTGCTTCTATCACGCAATGTCACAAGTCATATTAGATGCGACGCCGTGTTGACTGGCACCTCTTCAGAACGCATTTAGAGACACTGGCAGTAGCACACAGGTGTGCCACTCAATGTGTGGACATGGAGTCAAATAAAACATGCAGCTGTCTTCGACACGTTGGCTTCAATGGCAACACCGCAGCTACGTCGGACAACACACTAAGTTAAAACTGCCATGCTTGTAGTGTGTGTGTGTGTGTGTGTGTGTGTGTGTGTGTGTGTGTGTGTGTGTGTGTGTGTGTGTGTGTTGTGTGTGTGTGTGTGTGTGTGTGTGTGTGTGTGTGTGTTTGTGTGTGTGTGTGTGTGTGTGTGTGTGTGTGTGTGTGTGTGTGTGTGTGTGTGTGTGTGTGTGTGTGTGTGTGTGTGTGTGTGTGTGTGTGTGTGTGTGTGTGTGTGTGTACGTATGTGTGTATACATTACAGTCAAAATCATATTCCACAGTACAGACTTTAAAATTGGCAATGCAAACAAATGACGAAGAACGAAGAACCATGATTTACGCTGATGTCCATAATAAAAAGGAAATGTCCTGTACTAAGTTACGTATGGTTCGGGTATAATTATAACAATTTTGACCGATTGTGGTACGCATACACCATATGCATATACACACGCCACGCCTCTCTCCCACATACACCTTTTTTGTCTTTTAGCCAACGGTTGCCCATCGACAACCATCACAACAGAATATCAGGCGATCTTCACGTGAAGGCACGTACTTGATTGCAACGCATTTTGCGGCAGAATTTCCGCACATCTTCACGAAACATGACGCTGACAATACTGTATATGAAAGGATTGACGATGGAATTTAAAACATACATACGCTGCAGGTCCATTGAAACATGCAAACCTGAATTGGCCAACCACATGGGCAACCAAGTAGCTAGAAAAACGACAGTGATGATAAACAACAAGAGATATCCCTTGTATAACTTTGTCTGTTTGTCTTGTTTCTTCACGCGTGCTACAGGCGCCACCGGTGCGGTCCTGCGATTGTTATGAGCGCCGATCGTCACTGCATAACTTGAAATTCGAGCAACGCCTTTGGATATTGTCGAAACGTCACCCGGTGTAGCAGCATGCGCCGTGCTTGTCGTTGCTAGTCCCACATTCGCGTGAATTCGTTTCGCGTTCCGCGCCATTGCCGCTGCCATCAGTGCATAGCAGATGATCATCACGCTGACGTTCGAAGCGGTGACAGCGAACACAATCATATCAAAAAGCTGTATGTACCGAAACAATCTCGTCACTGTCAACAGTGTGGCGGCTATTGCAGCCGCTATCGATATAACGACGAGAGCGATCTTCGCCCGTCGTGCGCGGGTGTTGAACTTGTGTGGTCGCAAGACGGCCAGAAAACGCTCAAACGACACGAACGCAAGTAGTACGATGGAGAATGTGATGGCCAAGTGACCGAGCCAGACCACGACGAGCACCGCCAGAAGGTACAGCGCGAACTTTGTCAGCAGGATGCCGCATACAAGGACGGTCAGGTCAGCGATAGCCAGGGCAAACATGTAGACTCTAGTCGGTGACGTCATCTGCCGGGCATAGACCGCGATCACGAACAAGTTCCCGGGAATGCCGAGCACACACAAGACGAACACAACCACACTGCGAATGTGCACTACAGTTGCAGGGTGGTCGTACGCTATCTCCGTGCTGCTATTTGTCGCATTCAGCAATACACCTGACACGTTGACAGGATCCATGTCTAAAGACGACTTCGACCAGACAATGTGCGTAATCAAACACAATCCAGGAACAATCAGAGCAAATCACCAAATCGCGTTGCGTTATTCCAACTAACTGTGCTCAGATCCAACTGATTACATCTACACATTTGTCTGTATTCAACATTGGTATACAGTTATGACGTTTCGCAGCTGATCTCGACGTGTTTACGTTGATATAAACGTATTTTTGGTCGTCTCCTCATCCAGCCAGTGGAACCAGGTGCTCTATGTTGTTGATGACATTGGACCACTGATACATCCAACTATATGGCGCTGAAACACCATCCGGGTGATCGTATTCTAGTAACATCATAATTGTTACCTGCAGTTTCGCAAATCGTTAAGTTTCACTTTGCTGAGAGCAGGAGGTCATACATGATAGATGTCCGCCTGTGCACACCGACAATCTCTCTAATCGGTACAGCAGCACTTCGACTAGTGCAACGTCCGACAGTTGAGTCGCGGCGTGGCACGCCGGCATAATTAGGCACGGCAACGCCCATGACTTGAATGAGAACTAACTGCGGTTAATATAATGTACGTGTGGTGACTCTGGCGTCGCGATAGCATACGTCCGTACAGCTCTGCGGTTACTTTTCACTTTTTAATTTCGAACACGCATATACGTTATTTCTTGATATGTATTATGCCTACCAGATATAATACGGCACCATATTTGTATTCGCGCAGAAATGCATATTAACAAAGAACAAATGTATATTGATTGGAGAGAGGCGAGTCAAACTGAAGGCAGTGCGAGAGTAATGACGGCCACCAGCGCCAAAGATGTGAACGTTTGAAAATTTGTTTAAAATATACCGTGGCTCGGTACTCGTCAAACTATAGTCACAGTCCGGCATATGGTGTGATCTCTAGTCGCCGGTTTAGATCCATTAAAACCAGGGCTAACAGGTTTAGTAGCAGCCCCCCAAGCCGTACAAACCCTGTCAAAACAGAAGTTTCACTTTCCAATGTGTTTTAGTGTGTATACCTTATCATAATTTATTATATATTATTTTATTCCACGTTTTACATTTTATGACTTTATGTTTATACTAGATCATATCAACTATTATTTATCGATGTTATTTGATGTTATAAAGAATGTTTTTTTGTTCAGACCTAATATATGTGATTGCTCTTATTTATTTATTTTATTTTATTTAAAGTGGTAGTTTATTTTATCATAATCGTTTGGTGGATTACAACACATTCCAATATGTTATTGTAATTGTGCACTGAAACACGTGACAATAAAGCTGATCTTATCTTATGTTTGGGCAATGGTCGTTCAAGCGTTTCAGCTCCCATTTAATTAAATTACAATTATTGGTGATTTGTTTTACTTTAAAATGAAGACCCCGTGTAGGCCTATTAGGATCTAACAATTAATTCTGACATGCATATCTACACATGCATGCATGAACAAAACCACCTGCGCGCGCACACGCACATACTTGCACACTTTGTATTATGAAGGAGCAACTTTCTGAGCAGAGACAACTGAATCAGTATCGTATTGAGCACCACTGAGTCATGGCCCAATTGGTTGCGAAACATTTTAATAAATTTAACTGTTAAGGTGGTGGTACCAGGGGTTTTGGATAGCCTCAAGGGGTAGGTGTTCTTTTTAGAACTGGAAAGCGCTGCATTTGGAAATTTTTGGATGGCCTCATTTGTGTGACGACGGGGGTGTCTGGAGAATGTCAGGGGATGTTGTTGGACGGGTTTGAAGATATCATCCTTTAGCATTCACTTACGTAATCAGCATAGGCCTCTGAATGAACGTTGACAGAGCAATTCTACATTAATTTGTCCAAAAAAATCGTGCACCTTTTCGTAAAAGAAGATAACATTAACTGTAATTGAAACATTGTCATATAAGTCATTCGGAAAAAAACACAGTCAATTGACATTTACCAATGCAAATGTGGTTAGAACCATTCAAACACAGTAAGCAAACCCAAAACACCTTCACGAACAAAGTGTCAATGGTGAGCCAAAATCTTGATGGGGAAATACTGAATTTGAATAAATCAGTAATGGCCGCTGAAGACAATAACATTGCATTTTGTCAACGTGTCTCCGTATCTAAGGGACAACTGATCAAGTGAAGTAAATGACATAGTTGACTACAATGATGTCTCTATACGTGATTTATTCAAAAGCAATATACCAGAAGGCTATAATATCCAAGATGGCTGCCAGGAGTAGCATTTACGTAATATGTGCCTTTTGTGGTGGTGTTTATTGAATTGAGATCGGATTATAAATATGTTGGGGAAACCATGTTCTGTATTGTTCTGTCATATTATGAAAACATATCAATAGTTTTCATATAAGATACGCTTCACTAATTCCTCCAACGTGGGATAGCACAAACACACAACAATATGTATTTGACACCTGAACTGTTGCACACTTTGACCACAATAATACAGTCACTCATTAATGCATAAACTGCTATAGTCAGTAATGCGTTGGAATAATTAAAATACACCTATCAATGTTTTGGCAGCCGACTACCAGTCTTATGTTGAAGTAATGATAAGGCGTTCAACCAGGGTAAACGTAACACATATTGCATGATTTTGCTCTATGCGACACTTTTTCCCGGTTCCAGATGGTTTTATAGAGATCGGGAGTTGAGACAAGATCCTTCCTGCCGGGGTGCACCCCGTACACAAACGCACGACAGTCGATACTAATTATTGGTTGATTTCATTGTTTCGAATCCAGAAATCGCGCATGGGCAGAGAGGAGTTTCACACTGGCAAATTAAAAAAAACGAATTGTATTCTGGTTGGGTCAATATTTCTAAACAATGTCTCAGATTGTATTCTGGTTGGCTGTAATATTTCTAAATCAATGCCTCATTCATGTTTCCAGGGTAAGGCCTACAGCTGTCGTGAATATGCCAAGATTGTGCCTACTGTGATTTAACCTCATGAAATTACATGTAGATATCATTGATATTAGTAATGGATTTGAGCTCATAAACTGTATTATGTCTATGTTCAGTAACAAATGTTTACTACATTGGCAATGAAGTGGATATCCGATATCTGTGTTCATTAACAGTACGAATTACTGAATATAAAGAGATTCAATTATTGTATTGTTTTGGCCAGTAATGTGTAATTTGAGCATAAATGGAAACTGTGCGTGTGCCTAGTGGTGCATTAGTCCAATTATGGCACTGGCTTGTGAAGGTCAATAATGGACCTAACACGACTAGTTTGTTCTGTTGTTGCTGTCGACAGGTAGAAACATATCAAGATGTTTAAACCGCGTGTTTCATTACATTCTACCTTTACCAGCGAGATTATGTCGCGTGATTCAGTAGCAATATAATTAATAGAAACACGGATACTGTTAACCAGGTATCTATCATTATCTAACCGTTTGACATCTTGACCAGTGGCTTGTGATCTGACACTGATCCAAATGTTAAAGGCCATTCGCGTCAATGCATATAATATTATGGCCACACACCAATTTCAATCAACCGACAAAAGCATTAGTCTTCCTTTTTGACACATCAAAACATTATCTTACGTGCGTCTCTCTTTTCAGAATGACTCGATACGGACTTAGTGTTGCATGGTTTCGCGATATCAAAGAGAGGGTAGTGTTGGATATGTTCGTGATGTCGAAGATAGGAGAGAGTATTAAAGAGTTGCGGAATTTCGTAACGTCGAATGAAACGTATAATGTTGGAGACTTTCGTGGTTTCGAAGCGCGATATCGCGATGTTGGAGATTTTCTCATGGTCGAAGGGAATATAGTGTTGGCGATATTTGCACTGTTGAGGGGGGTGCTGCTGAATATACTGATAATATATCTGAATACAGTTCAACAATTTTCACGGACTCTCAAATAGTTGTTTGTATGTAATGCTTTCAAATCAACAATATTTACTTCCCGACAAGCAGAATTATTTTGCGGCAGCGGACGTTGTAACCCCATGCATCTTATGGGTTTGGCTTAAACGTTGAGTAGTTATGCACGTTGTAGCGCTTACATTTTTCCGGCGTTAAAAACGTTCCGGTTTACGTTTCTGAGCATGAGCGATATATGTAAAATCATCAATGTGCAGCGAAAAGACAAAGCATGTATGGTATAAATATTACGGGTTGTTCGTTAGGATGTATATAACCTCTCAGCAAAGTTACTTGTCGCAAATTAATACCAAGCAAACAAGTTTTGAGGCATATTTTGATAGCAAGCGTAAATCACGTGACTCTAGTGCGCCATAATCCGTGACAGTGATTTATAAAAAACGTAATATTTTATTGCATTTAACGACATTTTAAGAAACTCTTCACAGTAATCATCACAGGAAAGTTAACGAACAGCTCGTGGCATTTATACCGAAAATGCTTTTGTTTCGCTGGACATTGATGATTTTACATTTATTGCGCATGCGCAGAAACGTCAACCGGAACGTTGTTAACGACCGGAAATATGTAAGCGCGAAAACGTAGTTTTCAGTTGCCCGTGCCCGTAATGAACACACTGTCACGGCTAGTCCCTATTCAATGAGCCAAATTACCTCAATAATGGCTTCTCGGTGATGCGGTCATCACGATGTCGTGATGGATGCCTCGTCAGCATCGCGAATGTGGAACGAAATGCTGGTGTACATTCGTGCAGCAAAACACTAAATGTATGTCTTGGTAGTCTCCAGACGATCTCTGACCGGTATCTTCATAACGATTTGTGACATTGCGACATTCACAGCGGTAAAGTAAACGCGTGCACATGTCCAAGAACCACAAACGCGGGACCAAGGAGAAATGGAGGTTGGGATAGTTTCCACTTGGGATGTTGCCGTGGGCTCCCCCCAGTAAATTATTTTTTTAGTTATAGCGGAGTGAACGCAAATATATCAGCACCCATCCTGTCTTCCGATAGCTGTCATGAGTGGAGCCGACGAGACGAGATTACACCGCAGAGAAGTTGATGCTATGACGGCGCAGCCGCTAAAATGCTCACATAATCCCCTCAACTTCCGGTGTCAAATGATCACAGACAACGGAAGCAGAATGGCGCTGAACTTCCGGTTATCAGCCTACCCCGCTCCCCATTATAACTGGTTTTCCCTTTTGTCTTCCATGCTGTTTCTGTGTCCGTAGACACTCCCATTTAGAGATTCTAAATGTTTTGACTTCATGCGTCATGCATCAAGCCTGTTGTGGTGCTAAACACGTACATGATTTATTTGGAACTAAGTTCTTTATGACAAATAAGATACACGGTTTCTACCATTTTCAGTTATTTTATTAAACAATAAAAAATGCATCTGTTATCAAAGCAGTGAATATACGTTGCTCTTTATCTGTGTATAAAATGTGGGACACCCTTTACGAAAGCATCACCGGCAGTAGAAACATACAAGCTTTAAAATATTACAAGTCCCATCTCTTTCAATCTATTAGAACTAAGAAAACCATCTAACAAGATACTACGTAGTCTAAGCACCATACCCTGCATCATTCATGAAATTGAGATACGTTTAATATGTTGTATTATTACAATAATACTGGTCGGGCTGAAAAGGCACATAAGCGATATACGTTTGTTCACTCCTTTTTAGACAATACTTATGATTATTATGTATTCACGTGTTGATCATTGTGTATTTTGGAATAATAGGAAGTACAAATGTTGTAAATTGTTGTTGTAAAGAGACTACTACTACTTAACATTAACATTATTATTCAAGAATTAATCACAATAATTATCATTATCCATTATTAGTATCATTATTGTTGCAAACCGGATTAATTGCCGCTCGCAAAGGCTATTTAACTCACAGATAACACAATTCAATAAGTTAGTAACACGTTAGGAATAAATTATAAACATGCTGGCAATAACCACAAGCATACTGATTACATACCCGCCAGCCAGAATATTAGTTAGCCTAAACTAAGCCAACAAACTAAGTCTCTGCATTTGTTATATCTTGGATACGCATTGTAGAAATCAGCATAGCAGCTGCATTCAACCCTTTCCGGTGTGTCCCGGTATTTTTTCCTTAGTCGATGTCGCATCGCAAACTGTTTTGCACAAACCGGTCGGGCTTCAATTGCTGCCTGTTCCTCAGATACATTATCAGGCCTTTTTGGTGTTGATACGTTGTTCCCCTGACGTCTACGTTCTGAAACAATTCGAAGAATCATATATGCTATTGGAGCCGTATATACATTATTCTGAAACATCAAACTCATGCAAACTTGACCGATAGACCGGTGGACGCAACCGAACAGACAGACAGACAGACAGACAGACAGACAGACAGACAGACAGACAGACAGACAGACAGACAGACAGACAGACAGACAGACAGACAGACACACAGACACACAGACACACAGACACACAGACACACATACAGACACACAGACAGACAGACAGACACACAGACACACAGACAGACACACAGACAGACACACAGACAGACACACAGACAGACACACAGACAGACACACAGACAGACAGACAGACAGACAGACAGACAGACAGACAGACAGACAGACAGACAGACAGACAGACAGACAGACAGACACACACACACACACACACACACACACACACACACACACACACACACACACACACACACACACACACACACACACACACACACACACACGGTAGGTATGTCACTAATACCGCAGTTAGCTGGTAACACTATTTCTCGCAAAATGAATGTTAACACGTGTAACAACACAATTACACTAATACAATATATCTATATTGGGATACTGTCGCTGTATGGCTGAAATCAGTGCCCAATTGTGAGTTTGATTTATTGCATACAGTACATTGGCATTGCAATATAAACTGCGGTTACTGTTTATCACTACTACCTAACGAAACACATCCTTCCTCCGAGCTCTGTTAGATACACACAGAAGAAGGACTTTACAACAGTATTTGTGAAATTACTTTCATCAAGTGTTTGTGTCCCGGCAAGTTTCATAAACATTTCCATCTAACAATATCTGCAAGCGGTCTCGTCTAGCCTGCCTTCCCCATCCCGATCATGTCACGTGCTTTATTCGATGGTCCACCAATCAAAGGGAGCGCGAGATGCGGTCAAGATAAGGGAGCGTGTCGATATCGCGGCGCTTGCAGTTCCTTCTATAATACGAACACTCCATCTACATCTATTAAATTTAGAATACGAAACCTGATCTGGCAAGAATCCCTGACCAACGGGGAAAATACCGGTGTTACCTCTGGTTCAAGAATCATACAATCACGCAAGTTCGGCAACCAAGACACGAAGCATCTACGAAGAAAACCTGACAGGGGCTTACATAAACCATACAGTTTGCACAGGTAGATTTACACTCACTAGTTCTCGGTCTTGTTGGAGTTTCCAGTAGCTTTCTCCGGGTCGACGTTTGCATTCTGATCGACCGCTTGCTCCTCCTGCAGAGATACAAAAGCAATTCTCCTGTAGTCATATCCATGCATGCACGCACGCACGTACGCCAACGCACACATACACGCACCCACGCACGCACGCACGCACGCACGCACGCACGCACACCCACACACACACACACACACACACACAACACACACAAAACACACACACACACACACACACACACACACACACACACACACACACACACACACACACACACGCCACTTCACAATTTAAGTTACATCACTGCCACTACCTGATCATAACAATGGACAATGGTACTCTGATACTAATAACTGGTAGGCTTGGCAACATGATTGTTATTTATAGCGTTTCAGTAGGATTACATAGTTTATACAACCAGTGTTCTGATCCTATTTCGATGTTCTCAAATACCACATCCAAACCCTATGTAATCGAACTTAGAGGTGTATGTCATACATTAATTTTGGAGTTTACCAACTGAAACAAAATGTTGGTGGCGTTAGTGTCATTGAATGTTTTGATATAAGCTGACTTGGCGTTCCTGTAAACGCACGGTCGAGAGGGTGAAGAGCAGTCCTAGTATCTATCCAGGCTACTTAAGAACACACTTTTACATATACCCAGTAATTGACAAGTACCAAACACCAATCTCATAAGCTCACCGTAACGTTGTCTCCAGTGTTGAGATGCTGTGCCCCTGCGGCTGGACGTCCACTTTCAACCACAGACTCAGGTGATTTACTTTCTACCGGAGACTCAGGTGATCCACTTTCTACTTGATCCTCAGGTGACCCACTTTCTACTGGATCGTCAGGTGACCCACTTTCTACTGGAGTCTCAGGTGACCCACTTTCTATCGGAGCCTCAGGTGACCCACTTTCTACTGGAGTCTCAGGTGACCCACTTTCTATCGGAGCCTCAGGTGACCCACTTTCTACTGGAGTCTCAGGTGACCCACTTTCTATCGGAGCCTCAGGTGACCCACTTTCTACTGGAGTCTCAGGTGACCCACTTTCTACTGGAGTCTCAGGTGACCCACTTTCTATCGGAGTCTCAGGTGATCCACTTTCTACTGGTGCCTCAGGTGACCCACTTTCTGCCAGAGCCTCAGGTGACCCACTTTCTGTCAGAGCCTCAAGTGACCAACTTTCTGTCAGAGCCTCAGGTGACCCACTTTCTGTCAGAGCCTCAGGTGATCCACTTTCTCCTGGAGTTAGAGGAGTATGTGGAGCCTGAGGAAAACCACCTTTTACGGGAGGCTCAATGAAACTGCCTGCTGATGGCACCTCAGGAAAACCAATTGCAGGAGGAGCTTCACAACAATCGTGCTGACTTGCGGCTACAGCTTGTGGAGCCTGAGGAAAACCCCTAGGTTGTGGACCCTGAGGGAAACCACCAGCTTGTGGAGCTTCAGGGTAACCGCCAGGTTGAGGAGCCTGAGGGAAATCACCAGCTTGTGGAGACTGAGGGAAACCCACTGGAACCTCAGGTGACCTACTTTCTACTGAAGCCTCAGGTGACCCACTTTCTACTGGAGCCTCAGTTGACCCACTTTTTGCTGGATCCTCAGGTGACCCACTTTCTACTGGAGCCTCAGGTGACCCACTTTCTACTGGATCTTCAGGTGATCCACTTTCTGTGGGAACCTCATGTGATTCAATTTCTGTTGGAGCGTCGGGTGATCCACTTTCTACCGGAGCCTCAGCTGATCCACTTTCTGTTGAAGTCTCAAGTGATCCACTTTCTGTTGGAGCCTCAGGTGATCCACTTTCTGTTGCAGCCTCAGGTGATCCACTTTCTGCAGGAGCCTCAGGTGACCCACTTTCTCCTGGAGATAGTGGAGTATGTGGAGCCTCGAAGAAACCAATTGCAGGTGGTGATATAGGAACATCGCCAGTTGGTGCAGCCCTATAGAAACTACGTGGTCGTGGATCCCTGGGGAAACCAATAGCAGGTGGAAACTGAGGAAAACCACCTTTTAGGGCAGGCTCATTGAAACTGCCTGCTGATGGCACCTCAGGAAAACCAATTGCAGGAGGAGCTTCACGACAATCGTGCTGACCTGGGGCCACAGCTTGTGGAGCCTGAGGAAAACCCCTAGGTTGTGGACCCTGAGGGAAACCACCAGCGTGTGGACCCGGAGGGTAACCCCCAGTTTGTGGAACCTGATAGAAACCCCCAGTTTGTGGAGCCTGAGTGTAACCCCCAGTTTGTGGGGCCTGAGGGAAAGCCCAAGTTTGTGGAGCCTGAGGGAAACCCACAGGTTGTGGAGCCTGAGGGTAACCCTCAGTTTGTGGGGCCTGAGGGGAACCACTTTCCACTGGAGCCTCATGTGAACCATTTTCCACTGGAGCCTCAGGTGAACCACTTTCCACTGGAGCCTCAGGTGAACCATTTTCCACTGGAGCCTCAGGTGAGCCACTTTCCACTGGAGCCTCAGGTGAGCCACTTTCCACTGGAGCCTCAGGTGAACCACTTTCCACTGGAGGTTCAGGTGAACCACTTTCTAATGGAGTCTCAGGTGATCCACTCTTGTCTGGTGCCTCAGACAAAGCTGTTGGTGATGCCTCCAATTCTGCTGTTGGTGGAGACTGCTGACTGGAGTCAGCACGGTGATCGCCTTTTGGATCACAAACGGGATACATCACTTCTGATGATGCCTCAGTTGGATCCTCGTGGAAACCACTTTTTTGTGTTGCATCTGAGAAATCAGTTTCTTGTGGTGCTTCAGGGAATCCAATTGCAGGAGGCGCCTCATAGAACTCTCCTTTAGATGTAGCTTCTGGGAAACCATGTGCTTGTGTATCCTCATGGAAACCAACAACAGGCGGAGCCTGTGGAAAACCACCTCTCTGGGGAGCATCAGGGAAGCCAATTGCAGGTGGAGCCTCTGTGAAACTATGAGGTCGTGGAACCTCGGGGAATCCAATGGCAGGTGGATCCTGAGGAAACTCTCCTCTTAGGGGATCGTCGGGGAAACAATGTGAGTGTCGAGAAAGACGAAAATTACCTGCTTGTGGAGCCTGGGAGAAACCAATTCCCGGTGGAGCCTGAGGGAAACCACCCATCAGTGGAGCCTGAGCGAAACTGTGTCCATGTGGAGACTGGGGGAAACCCCCTGCTAGTGGAGATTCAGGAAAACCAATTGGGAAACTACCTGTTGGTGGAAGCTCAGGAAAACCGATTGGAGGAGCTTCACTTCTTTGTGGGGCCACAGCAAAACTATGTGCTAGTGAAGCCTGAGGGAATCCCCCTTTGGGTGGACCTTCAGGGAAACCAATCGCAGGTGATTTCTCAGGGAAGTCACTTTTTACTGGAGCCTCAGGAAAACTAACCACATGTAGTGCCTGAGGAAAACCACCTGCTGGCCTAGGTGGAGCCTCAGTTGAACCACTCTCTCCTGGAGCCTCAGTTGAACAACTTTCTCCTGGAGCCTCAGTTGAACAGCTTTCTCCTGGAGCATCAGTGATAGCTGGGTCATCAGCCTGTGGTGTTTCCACTAGATCATCAGCCTGTGGTGTTTCCACTGGGTCGTCAGCCTGTGTTGTTTCCACTGGGTCGTCAGCCTGTGGTGTTTCCACTGGGTCGTCAGCCTGTGGTGTTTCCACTGGGTTGTCAGCCTGTGGTGTTTCCACTGGGTCGTCAGCCTGTGGTGTTTCCACTGGATCGTCAGCCAGTGGTGTTTCCACTGGGTCGTCAGCCTGTGGTGTTTCCACTGGATCGTCAGCCTGTGGTGTTTCCACTGGATCGTCAGCCTGTGGTGTTTCCACTGGGTCTTCAGCATGTGGTGTTTCCACTGGGTCATCAGCCTGTGGTGTTTCCACTGGATCATCAGCCTGTGGTGTTTCCACTGGGTCATCAGCCTGTGGTGTTTCCACTGGATCATCAGCCTGTGGTGTTTCCAATGGGTCTTCAGCCTGTGGTGTTTCCACTGGATCATCAGCCTGTGGTGTTTCCACTGGATCATCAGCCTGTGGTGTTTCCACTGGGTCATCAGCCTGTGGTGTTTCCACTGGATCATCAGCCTGTGGTGTTTCCAATGGGTCTTCAGCCTGTGGTGTTTCCACTGGATCGTCAGCCTGTGGTGTTTCCACTGGATCATCAGCCTGTGGTGTTTCCACTGGATCTGTCAGCCTGTGGTGTTTCCACTGGATTGTCAGCCTGTGGTGTTTCCACTGGATCATCAGCCTTTGGTGATTCCACAGATACTGACTATAACAAAGAAGCCACAAATGGTACAGTAAACTGCAGATATTTCATATAAATAAGTTTTGGATTGTCCCTAAATTGTTATCATAATTGCCAGCCTTTAGTCCACGGAACAGCCTTTTAATTCCATAGTCAGCTACCAGCCAAGACCAGCCACAAGGACAACAGCCAGCCAGCCAGCCAGCCAGCCAAGCAGCCAGCCACCTAGAAAGAACAGTCTATACAGCATCTATTATGTCACCATAGCCAGCCAGCCAGCCAGCCAGCCAGCCAGCCAGCCAGCCAGCCAGCCAGCCAGCCAGCCAGCCAGCCAGCCAGCCAGCCAGCCTAGCCAGCCAGCCAACCAGCCAAGCCAGCCAGCCAGCCAGCCTGCCATGCCACCAGCCAGCCAGCCAGCCAGCCAGCCAGCCAGCCAGCCAGCCAGCCAGCCAGCCAGCCAGCCAGCCAGCCAGCCAGCCAGCCAGCCAGCCAGCCAGCCAGCCAGCCAGCCAGCCAGCCAGCCAGCCAACCAGCCAGCCGGCCAGCCAGCCTGCCAGCCAGCCTGCCGGCCGGCCTGCCTGCCTGCCTGCCTGCCTGCCTGCCTGCCTGCCACCGCCGCGCGCCTGCCGCCCCGCCTGCCTGCCTGCCGCCTCGCCGCCCGCCGCCCGCCCGCCGCCCGCCCGCCCGCCCGCCCGCCCGCCCGCCCGCCCGCCCGCCCGCCCGCCCGCCCGCCCGCCCGCCCGCCTGCCTGCCTGCCTGTACATGTATGCATGCTTATAGTGTCTTTTGGTGAAGTTTTGAGACTCAAAAACCTCCAAATGCATTGCCTTGTTGCTCCTAAACAGCCCTCTCTGTACGTTCTCTAATACACCCAACTGCACTCCTTGGGCATCAAAATAAAATGCAACACCTTCCAAATATCAGACACAAATTGTTCACTGCACATAGGCAGATGCACATACACACAGTCACACACACAGCTACACAGTCACATATACACAGTCACACATACACAGTCACACGCACAGTCACACACCCAGTCACACACATTCACACATACACAGTCACACACACAACACCACACACAACAGTCACACAAACACAAACACAAACACAAACACCCTCACACTCACACACACACACACACACACACACACACACACACACACACACACACCACACACACACAACACACACACACACACACACACACACAACACACACACACACACTCACAAACACAGTTACACACAGTCACACACACACAGTACACACAGTCACACATACATACAGTCACAACACACACACACACACACACACACACACACACACACACACACACACACACACACACACACACACACACACACACATACAGTTACACACACAGTTACACAGTCACACAGCACACAGTCACACACACACACACACACACACACCACACACACACACACACACACACACACACACACACACACACACACACACACACACACACACACACACACACACACACACACACACAACACACACACACACACACACACACACACACACACACACACACACACACACACACACACATACACACACAGTCACACATACACACAAACACATATACACACTTGCACACATATACACACACATGTGCATGCACACAAAACACACACACACACACACACACAAAACACACACACACACACACACACCACTCACACACACACACTTACACACACCAGTATGCATGCATGCACGTGCGCATACCCACCCACCTTGCATACTTACAAAACCTATCTGTGCAACTGGTTGTGGGCGGTAACCACTGCCAGTTGAAGAACATGTCTGATCACGTGGTGGGCAGCCCCCATCACCAGGTGGGTAGCCCTCATCACCTGGGGGGGGTTTGCCCTGTGGTTGACTCATGATGGAGAGTTGTATTGAAATTTCCTTAAACAGAATGAACAAAAAATAACTGATTTGTAGAATATAAACAATGGGCGAATTTAGATACAGTATTTGTTCCAAATAAAGACAAGACAAGACAAACAAGACATCTGCTACACTGTTGTTTGCCTTTGTTATCACAATATTTATTGATTATTATTGTCACTCTTTGTGTTTGGAATTCACTCATTTTTGAACGCAAGATGAAGCTTTTGCTAGCCACATATCAAGTAAAGTAGATAAATTAATTGCCATCATCTCCAAACACCCAAGTCGCAGGCTTGATCGTGCCCTTTCAAAAACTCATCCTACAAATAAAGACTAGAGGTTAAGTCATGAAAGTTGAATTCCTTGTCTGAGGGAAGGTTTATCTTCAGACTAAACTTGCTGCTGGACTTGGGTGCGGTTCAATTTCATATAAAATCAAATAAAATTTATTGTAGCTCTTTACAATATATATAAATCAAATCAAATGATGGCAAATAGCATATAATAACACAAACAGAACAAACGGGAAGAACGTTATACAACGTTATATTTTCAGCACACAAAATTTACTCGACATTATAGTTATCAAATGAACAATTAAAAATTTGCAAATATGATTTCAGTATGTAAACATAATGTAAATGTACGTTATGTGTACACGTGATTGGAGGCTAAGTCGCATTCCACTCCACAAGATTTAGGCCTAGGCTAGTTTACAAATAACCATGTTTCCTCTATTTGCCAGCCAAATCGCCAAATAAATAATAACTGCTCCCTATAAATAATAATGCTCCCCAATTGTTGTTGTTGTTTGTTGTTGTTGTTAACCTCACCTTTGACCTGCATTTGTGAGTAAGTATTTGCTGGTTACAGCGTGCAGAATGACAGAGCTAGTGCTGTGTGGTTATAAAGCTCTCGTCTCATAGCAATTCTGTCTACAAAAGAAGATGTGCACAGAAGGCACAATTAGAAAGACCAGCACATTAGTTGTCAAGTAGTTTGTTAGCTACACAAGTGGAAGCACAAATGAAGCACACAGGAACTTGTTATAAAGTTACAGGTTATACGTGTAATTGAATTCTATGATTTTTTAATCAATATGACCAATTGTGTACTTTGCTAGATGTAAGTTGTAACATGCATTAACTATGCAATTAAAGTGACATCAGTGAATGTTGTCTCTCTTTAGAGGTAACACAGAATGTTGTCATGTTTTAAGTTATTGCTCATATGAATTGTGAAAGCAATGTTTTCATTTCATATGAGCAGTTATTATAAAACTTCCATTCACAGAGTAGGCACAAAATCAAGTCCAGTGTCGTTAAATGTGTATCATGTGTGACAAATTCCTTCAACACTGTTGGCAATTACCTAATTAAAAAATATTTAAACTCTGTTATGATAAAGGTTATATTTTGGGGGACACCCCGGATATAGCATTTTTTAATATGTGTAAATATTGGCCCTATGTATGTTGTCATATTGGTCCAATGTTATTTGCCAATATTGGTCCAAAAATGGGATGACCCTTGAACCCATATTCATTCAACCATGGCAGATTTCCTGCTTGGGCCAGCACCAGACTAACATTGCGCCAACATAGGCATGCCAATGTTGTTACAATGTTGAGATAACATTGGCCCAACGTTGGCATTCCAAGGTAAAGGTACTGCAGTGCATTGGCTGCGGACACATACATGCAGCCAATATTGGCCCAATGTTAGCAGTCCAACTCCCAGGCTACCACCCATGGTGTCCACCTTGGGCCAATATATGGAAATGCTAGCTGGGACATTGTTACTGATGACGTCAAATCTGAAAAGCGTCACTGCTGATTATAAGGTTTTATGGATTTTTTACCATGCATATGATTTTAGAAATATAAGTCTGGTATCCATAAAATATCAGTATTTAAGCCTGCGTCGTGATATTTACCAAGACGTGACTGTTTTTAATACTTCCAAAAAACAAGGCCATACGTACGTCACGTGACATCATAAGGAAAGGATATGAATTTATCTTTGAAAACTAAATAAACAAACACGTATTTTTAAACTGAGTGTATGACACGTACTGCAAGCTTATGTAAGGTCATTAATACATTCTACCATATTATACAATCACAAAGAAAGACTATACACAAGGTATGACAACTGTCAATCAAAAATACTTCTATGCAGGAAGTACTTCCGCGTTTATGTATACCGCATTGAAAGTGAAACACTCAACAATGTTTTACCTGGACATCGGCTTTTTTATGATTATTACATGTGAGCAGTGATCGGTGCAAAAAAGCGTGTTAATACAATATACTAACCAAAACAGCGATGAGTTGTGGGTGGTAAATCGACCACCAACAAGACAAAAACGTCTGCTGTCAAACCCTTGTAAACTACCCCGCCCCCGTCAATCAGTTGAGCTGCTACGCACTGTTAGATACGCGTGGTGGCGCCACTCGAATGACGCGTTTTCCTGTGATCGACTTAATACCGTGACCGAGTCAATAAAAATACCGGTTTCTGTCAAATGGTTGGTATATAATAGTGACACACTTCCGTCTTTTTCTTGTGCGAATTCAAACTGCCACATGTACTCTGTAGTTTACTGATACTTTGCCAATGTTATAGATCGATCCATTGTGCATTAATTGTGTAACTGGTTTTACTAGTAGTAGTGCGTGCCAAAATATATGCAGAGTTTGAATTTTTTTTAATTAGTATCCTTGTATTTGTAATCGTAGATTATAGAATATAGAGAGGCATGTGACTGTGAGATCGATGGATCCTGTGCATAATTAAACTCACTGTAGTTAACAGAAGATTATACACCTGTTAATACAAATACGGTTTAGGGTTAGGTTAAAGGTACTTTTGACAAAACTGACATTAGGTGTTTTACATGCATTTGTGCGTGACTGGTTAGCCACCACCTATCTAATAGTTAAATAGCTCTGCGACGAAGTACGTTTCTGGAATTATTATTATTTTATACACGAGGTGACGCCACTAGGCGTAGGGACCAACTTAGTACTCGAGATGGCGCCACTAATACAGGTTTGATACAGACGTCTTCGGAGACTAACGTCTTTGATGTGATGCGATGCGGACGGGTGAAAATGCGATGCTTTAACGATGTTTTAAATATATTTATCAGTAGGCTGCGCGAAACAACTGTGGATTGAGTCAGTTTGATCATATGAATGCGCAGGATAGCCAGTAACTAAGGGTAAGTAGCATTCATTGTTGTGGCAGATCGTACTCGTAGCCGAGTCACCGATAACGATGTTGACAATCTGTTGCTTGGCGAATCCTGAACGAACGCTACCGTCAGTCTCAGTGTCACTGCCTCCGGGAATCCTTTTCACTCACTCGGCGACAGCGTCCACGTCAAGGCGCAGTCATCGTGGCAGAGTGCCGCTAGGCCTAGGCCAAGGGCAATGCAAGTAGCGGTAAGAGTAGGAAGTAGGTAAGAATATGGCAGAATATAATCAACATCTCTCAGGTCTCTCAACCTCAGGTATAATTACCTCCAAACAGTCCAAACTTGGGCTAACGCAGGAGTTGATTTTCTCTAGAATTTGTGAGTCCAGTACAGGTTAAAAATGTACTCCCTGTGTGGGATCTTTTACTTCCCCTGGCATAGACACCAGACAGAAGGGACCATGCACCAGCTTTTAGTGTCTCTTCCGAAAGACACAGGCAAATGTGGGGTGAAGAAATTGCCTTTAGAAGTTTCGAAACAGCAGTAGGTGGGATTGAACCACTGTCCCCTCGATTGACAGTCCGGCGCTCTACCACACGACCACCGCTCATGATATGATTGTGGCCGCCAAATCGGTGATGACGATAAGAGTATTACATGTCTGAGTGTCTCTACCTCTCTTCACCCCTCCCACCGTTACCCCCTTCCTCGCTCTCTCAGTCTCTGTCCCTCCGTTGATTTATGGATTTTTGCCATTGTCGTTGATTCCTGCCTCTCTCGATCACCCCCATCTGTCATTTCTTGTGACCATGCAGCGCTAATCATATAAGGACGAGACTATTTGCAGAGCAGCTATGCGAACAAGGTCACATTCGCCACTATTCACAGAGTAGTGATGTCAATGCTCTGCGAATTAGGGAACCAGTGTCAATATTTGCAGAGCAGTGACTAATAAATGAAGTTATTAATAAGTGACTACAACAATACAGTATTAGTGAAAATTGTAATAAATTAATACATGTAAATAGAAAAATATTAATGAATAAATTATTAAATTATTATGCTACCTGATCTAGTTAAAATATAAAAGAGTGAAAGGTCATGGTTACACAAATACATACTATGAATATATAGATCTATTGACATATGACATAATTGTTATTAACTATTATATATATTATATATATATATATATATATATATTATTATATTATATATATTATATATAATACATAATAATAATTTTTATATATTATATATACATAAATACACATATACATACATTACATAGTTGTAACATGTGTGAATACTTTACTGCTTAAATTCTTATTGATATGATTATAATTTCAAGCCTGTGTCAATTAGGAAAGAGTTTCCCTAATTCGCATAGCAGGGATGTCACTGCTCTGTGAGTTGCGGTATTCGCGGAGCAGGTAGAAGAGAATCTTTGACTAGTTGCTATGCATGTTGTCAAAATAATAATAATAAAATTTATATAGAGTAAATCTCTGTTCAGAAGTGTTGACTGTAGTAGTTAAAAGTTATAAGAAATAAATATAATAAAAGTACAAGTAAAACATATGAATAGCTAAATCATTGATTTAGTTTTATCTCCTGTAGTTCAGTTGCGTACAACAAAGGTGGCAGTGTTGTAATTTATATTATTTATCAATGAATGCGGTCAAGAAATAGAATATATAAAATACGAGTATAGCAATTACAAAATATAAAATATGTAACTGCTGTGTCTGGGAATTGAACACGGGCCGCCAGCGTGACAGGTGGAACACCAACCACTAGACTCCCCATGCGCTTACGACATTATCCACGCTGCTCGCCTCATCATTGCTAGGACAGAATAGTATTTAGAAAAAAACTTCTATGAACACACACCAACTGTAGTTAGTTAGGAAAGGGTGTTTATTGGATAATTAGAACTCGGGGCGTAGGTTTTACTAGCTACTTAGCTAGTAAAACCTATGCCCTAAGTTCTAATTATCCAATAAACACCATTAGAACTCGGGGCGTAGGTTTTACTAGCTACTTAGCTAGTAAAACCTATGCCCTAAGTTCTAATTATCCAATAAACACCCTTTCCTACCATCTCTGCGAATAATAGCAACTACGTTTTCTTAATTTGCAGAGCAGTGACGTCACTTCTGCGAATAGTGGCAAGTGTGACCTTATACACTCAGCTGCTCTGCGATTAGCCAGTCCAATCATATAATTCCACTTTCGACATGAGACTATATAGACGCCAGAGAGCATAAACCTACCACAATAGCAATAACATGTATATCAGTTTAAAGCAGAAGTTCTTGAAAATGTGTACATGTATGCTGTAATAAAAGTGGTACCGTATAGTAGTAATTAGTACACATATAGGCTATGTACTCATAATGCGTAGATTATAACCAGGGAGTCCTATGTTATAGGCCTACCTGGTAGACTAGGAATACAGGTTGGCAGTGTACTTGTCACTGCATTAGGCGAACGTTATAACGGAGAATCTCATCAAATGCATGAGTCTTAGTAGCTCTATAAATGCACGACTTAATGCAATGCCACGCTTAGCAGACATATCTTGCAGATCTACATATTTATATAATCTGTCCAACTGTCAGGCTCAGGTGATCATGAAGGCGCATGCAAGTCTGGTAATATACCAGAATAGTATAGTTCTGCTACACCTGCAATGCATTGTCTTGAATGTATCAGAATTGTACAATTCTCAGGCATCAGAACTGGTGGCCTTGGGGGGAGTGAGCCCTTCCAATATTGACCGCAGACACTTTACACCCACTATATTGAATGTTTTTTATACTGGATGATCACCATTTCAGTTGGTATTTTGGAGTAAAATATTACAAATTTAGAATATTCAGAAAAAAAATTCTATATTTCTTCATGAAAATTTAACTACATCCATGCACCTTGAGTTTGTTTCTTGCAAAAATTACGAATGTTGTCACAACGGTTGTTTCAACAGCATTCGCAATCCCTCAGCCCAATTCTTCTGATGCCATGCCCAACTGTGGGAAATATTGAGTGAGACCAGGCAAATATCTTATACATTGTTGCGAAAATGCATGTCTCTCTGACAGTGTCAGAAGTGTTGAGAGGCAAAGCAAAATTTTTTTTTAATATCATCACAAAGAATTCTCCAATAGTACTCCTTCCCATCTTCTTACGTCGTCATGTCTGACCACACCAACAGCTGCAGCAGGGGGCTGAACTGAAGCACTGGGCTGAGACCCCATAACAAAATAACATAATGCTTTAGCTAGTATGTATTCATATGTTTCACTTGTACTTTTATCATATTTATTTCCTATAATTTTAACAACCATTGTCCACCCACTGAACAGAATTTTACTTTGGATTTTAGTGTCTAAATAAAGTTTTTGCTGTAATGTCAGCCGTTTGTCAGGTATACATATACATTTTTTATGCACCTCATAATATATTTCCATTTTTTTTTTAATAATCCTTTTTAACGATTCTCGTATATGAGAATCACACAGTTCTGGCACTGAGAATTTAAATATTTAGGATATTTATATTACACATTATTTACACATACAGGTAAGAGTTCTGTAATTAGTCTTATAGTTTATTATTAATATCATGCATATCGATTTTAAGTATATATTTAGCTTATCAAAAAAGTTTTGCAAAACATTTCATTTGGCCAGATGATTTTAGTAAATAATCATTTATTATTCTAATATTACATAATCATAGTATAGGTACTCCAGCGTTTCCACTGACGAGCAAGGTGGTCTGCCCGGCCTCTCTAGTGCTTTTTCTAAGTCTCCTTGCTCAAAATATGCTGAAACTGCTTCTTTGTGGCTCCTACTATTTGCTTAGTCTTTGAGCACTGATTATTTACAAATAATGTTACTTCAGGGCTTTATGCTAGATAAAATTATTGCCAGTCACATGTTTTGGTGGACACGTGGATGTGAACTGTTAAGCCAGTTTACAAACTTTTTAATGTGTCTGATGACCTGAAATGCACTACATGTGACACCATTTTTTCTTTCTTTTTTGCTCGTTTCATATTTCTACCCGTCCATATTTGTTTTTACCTGTCCAAATGATGGGTGGACGGGTGTCTATATAAAGCTATGAATGTTATAAACATGCTTGCTCCCTAATTTATAGATTTATTTATCTCCCTGCTATGTGACAGGGAATAGGTTGGAGTACACTTTATAATGTATCATTATGAAGCTAGTTTAAAAAATAAAATAATTTACTAGATAAATAGATTATTTAAGTAATATTAATAATTTTAAAAATAACAATAGTAAATAAGTTATCTTGGGGCATGTCACGTTGCAGTCTGGCGCATGCCCAGTTCACCCTGTACATTAATGTCAAGACTTGACTCATGAGTCATTCAAATGGTTTAGTTGCAATTATGTGAGCTGTACAAAATATATAATTGTTGCATTGAGAAGAGGCCTCTCTAAATGCGCCCCTGTTTTGATTGGCAAAATATAGTCGACATGTATTTCGTTGTCATTTTTAAAACAGAGTTTTGAAAAGGAAGAACTAACACATTTGGTGTCATACATACAGCGAAATGTCTGTGTAATTTGCAGCATGTTCTGGTTTCTGTCTTGGTAATTACCAGGATCACTCAGGACTCATCACCCATAATTGGTTCAAATGTGGTCTTCAACAAATCTATTGTGATTGCTGGATATAATTGAATCTGCTTTCCACACGAAGAATGGGAGAAGCTGTCACTTGTGTCAATTAAATCCAGTTCTGACTCCTCCTGGTTGGCCAAAAAGAAGGAGCGTGAAAGACAAATGGAACGTATGAAATCAATGAAAATGTCAGTGTTGTCCTAAAGATTCAACCTTTCTGCTTATTTCAATTGTGGAATTTGCCAGATCTGTGTTATTGTGAATTGAAGACACATCAGGTGCAGATTGCGGGAGCAGATCCAGCATTATGCAGCATGTTTTCCCCTAATATGTCACAATATCAAATATTTACAACCCTCCACTCCCCAACGAAAATCCGAAGCTGCCTCTGGCCCTCTGCACATTCTGAACTGGTGAAAATTATTGTTAATTTTGAAGCTAATTTTTTAGCTTCTTGTAGTTGCAACTTTCAAACTGTGAATGTTGTTTTGGGTCTATTAGCATTCAAGTCGGGCATTGACGGTCACCCCGAATCTCCTCAGGTCAGCCATAGCCGGTCAGCGAATACAGCACAGCGTTTGAATTCGGTTTACGTGGTTGCATCTAGTGATTAAGAGATGCAATAAATGCGACACCTATCTAGACATATAACATTAAATTGTGGCTATTTGGATACTTCCATTCTCAAAAGTATCTATAGCGTTTTCAAAAATTTAACAACAATAGTTTTTGTTTTTGGACATTTAAAAATGTCCTCCAGCCAGGAGGTTGGCTATGTATACAGCTAAAATGTGTAACAATATTATAACAAATTATATACCAGTGTGTAGACAATTTAATGTTCTTTTTTATAGACCCAACTTGTATCAGTAAAAAGTCAAGCATAAAAAAGTTACACTGCAACAAAGTATTTTGTTTACCAAAAAAATCAAAATTTCTTAGTGTCAATCAAGAAATAGTCAACATATTTTAAAGTTACAACAACAGTTTTTACATCACTGTGTAGGTACTTTTATTATCTAGAACATGCATACAACATGCAATTGCAAGAATTTAATAATAAAGGCACTAGAGCAAAGAAAATGGTGCAAGCAATATTTTAAAACATCTAGGTCAAATATTTGAGGAGGCACAGGCTTCATGTTAAAATCGGCTGAGTGCTAATGGGTTAAATGATATATGTTTATTTACACTTATATGGCTACACATGGTTTAGCTATTGTGATTAATGTGGTAATTAAGGTTGTTTAATTATTTATTAATCAGGGATGTGTTGTTTGCATTGTTGGTGCACCATAGTGGTCACTTGATTGGGTGTGCCAATTATCGCCAGGCACTTGCCTACTTAAGCCCGATTTGGCAGTAAGCTGTCCCTTTTGAATTAGGTAGCAGGGGCAGCAGTTAATTGTTTCAACCAGGGTTTAATTAATTTCCCGCCCTCCATCCCTGTATTGACAAACGTATTGTATTTATTCTGTGTGGTTAGTTAGTGTACAGTGTAGTATGAATTGTAGGTCATGGCAGATCAGTGTTTTTGCCAATATTGATTACTGTTTTGTAAACATTAAACCTGATCTACATGTTCACCCACAACCCTGGTCTTGTATTTGTGATGTATGTTTATTTACACTTATATGGCTACACATGGTTTAGCTATCGTGATTAATTGCAATGTGGCAGCCAATATACTTCAACATATCCATTGTAATACTAAGTAAAATGTATTTACTATACCATTTGATAAAGGTTGCATATCCAAAAGGCAGTGGCTAAGCGTACATGAGCCGTACATTTAGCCCACCAGTCTAAATTTAGTATGGCATTCATTCTGCTTTTATGCTTTTATTTTCAATTACTATGAGCTGTATTTTTGGTATTTAGGTATGGCATTCAATGAGCGCATGCACATGATTTCCATACGTGGGCCTTATCTTTAGTAGTTGTCAGTTCCAAACTTACATGAGTTTTCCTGCACATGCATGTTTATATACATAAGCTCTACTGGCATATTGTTTGCACTCAGATCTAAAAGTAGGCCTATGCGAGTTTTTCCATGCATGCATGTCGAATCTTTAGCAAACAAATCTAAAAGTATGTGATTTATTCCGCGCGTGCATGTTGATGTACGTACGAACGGAAGCTCTTTTGGCACTCAGTTCTAAATATACGTGAGATTTTGTGCCTTTAATTTTTTTACACAAGTTGACATATAGCTCTGTGGCTGTCAGTAAATCTAACAATGTCGAAAACATCGCTCCCTGATGTAATTCCTCTGTATCGATGCGACGAGATGGACGCAACATGTGTGTGCAGAATTGAAAAACGGATGTGCATGCATCCTCGCATACGGTTAGGCCACAGGTCTAAAGATTCGGCTCACGTACGCGTAGATACTTCGTATCGAAAAACCATGGCAGGCACTGGCAGGTACCACAAGAGATTAAACAGAACAGGTGATTCAACAAGATGCCTGTGTGCAATGCCACCTGTCTCCACTCTCAGGTGCTGGTATTCAACAGGCCAACTCAATTTAATTGTCTCTCTCAGCCACCAGAACATTCAGCCATTGACAACTGAACCTGCAGGTCGCAGGGGCCACTGTTTTCAGTAATCCACTCAGTGCGAGGAAAGGCATTCCACATCGTTGCACACAGCATTGATTCCACGGCAGCAGACGTAGTTACATACATATATTTCAGCCTGAGAAATGGCAGAAGGAAGAAGGCACAGCCACGATCAATAATGAGTGTTGAACTGTAAACTGGAGGGAGACAAAGGAAGTGGCGTTGTATGACACTAAAATGTCCTTTATGGAGCTCTGTCGGCAACACCAGAATACTTTGTATGTCTGCGTGATGAAACACCTTGATGTCCATCTGATCAGGTGCAGGGTGGTTCAATATAAGCCACCGTGCTAAATGAATATACATGTGGTGACTCTTAGTGCTATGGCCTGGGGAGAGCAGACTACCTGAGAACTGTGTGTTTATCAACAAGCCATTGTGACAGGCAAGAACATTGTGCTAGACTTACTTTGATGTGTGACTACACTGTACACTGCAGCTGATGCTCGTTCTCAGTGAGACGAATCCACATCAGTCACACCCTACTGGCTACATCACCCTACACTACCTCCACCAGGCCCTACACAGCTTCAGCACATTCATCTGGCCATACACCACCACTATCAGGCCCTACACTACCTCCACTAGGCCCTACTAAGCTTCAGCTTCACCACATTCATCTGGCCCTACACTACCATTATCAGGCCCTAAACTACCTCCACCAGGCCCTACTAATCTTCAGCTTCACCACATTCATCTGGCCCTACACCACCACTATCAGGCCCTACACTACCTCCACCAGGCCCTACACAGCTTTACCACATTCATCTGGCCATACACCACCACTATCAGGCCCTACACTACCTCCACCAGGCCCTACACAGCTTTACCACATTCATCTGGCCATACACCACCACTATCAGGCCCTACACAGCTTTACCACATTTATCTGGCCCTACACCACCAACAGGCCCTAAACCACCTCCACCAAGCCCTACATAACCTCTACCAGGCCATACACAACCTCAACCATGCCCTACACAATCTCAACCATGCCCTACACAACTTCCACCTTGCCCTGCACAACTTCCACCATGCCCTACACAACTTCCACCAGGCCCTACACAACTTCCACCATGCCCTACACAACTTCCACCATGCCCTACACAACTTCCACCATGCCCTACACAACATCCACCATGCCCTACACAACATCCACCATGCCCTACACAACTTCCACCATGCCCTATGCAACGTTGTCTCCACCATGCCCTACATAACTTCCACCATGCCCTACACAACTTCCACCATGCCCTACACAACGTTGTCTCCACCATGCCCTATACAAACTTCACTGTGCCCTACACCACCTACACCAGGCCCTACACAACTTCCACCATGCCCTACACAACTTCCACCATGCCCTACGCAACTTCCACCATGCCCTACACAACTTCCACCAGGCCCTACACAACTTCCATCAGGCCCTACACAACTTCCACCAGGCCCTACACAACTTCCACCAGGCCCTACACAACCTCCACCATGCCCTACACAACTTCCACCAGACCCTACACAACCTCCACCATGCCCTATACAACTTCCACCAGGCCATACACAACCTCCACCATGCCCTACACAACTTCCACCAGGCCTTACACAACCTCCACTGTGCCCTATACAAACTTCACTGTGTCCTACACAACCTCCACCATGCCCTACACAACCTCCACCAGGCCCTACACAACCTCCACCAGGCCCTACACAACCTCCACTGTGCCCTACACAACCTCCACTGTGCCCTACACAACATCCACTGTGCCCTACACAACCTCCACTGTGCCCTACACAACCTCCACTGTGCCCTACACAACCTCCACTGTGCCCTACACAACATCCACTGTGCCCTACACAACCTCCACTGTGCCCTACACAACCTCCACTGTGCCCTACACAACCTCCACTGTGCCCTACACCACCTCCACTGTGCCCTACACAACATCCACTGTGCCCTACACAACCTCCACTGTGCCCTACACAACCTCCACCATGCCCTACACAACCTCCACTGTGCCCTACACAACTCCACTGTGCCCTACACAACCTCCACTGTGCCCTACACCACCTCCACTGTGCCCTACACAACATCCACTGTGCCCTACACAACATCCACTGTGCCCTACACAACCTCCACTGTGCCCTACACCACCTCCACTGTGCCCTACACAACATCCACTGTGCCCTACACAACCTCCACTGTGCCCTACACCACCTCCACTGTGCCCTACACAACATCCACTGTGCCCTACACAACATCCACTGTGCCCTACACAACCTCCACTGTGCCATACACAACATCCACTGTGCCCTACACAACCTCCACTGTGCCCTACACAACCTCCACCATGCCCTACACAACCTCCACTGTGCCCTACACAACCTCCACTGTGCCCTACACAACCTCCACTGTGCCCTACACCACCTCCACTGTGCCCTACACAACATCCACTGTGCCCTACACAACCTCCACTGTGCCCTACACAACCTCCACTGTGCCCTACACAACATCCACTGCCCTACACCACCTCCACTTTCCCTACACAACACCTCCACTGTGCCCTACACAACATCCACTGTGCCCTACACCACCTCCACCATGCCCTACACAACATCCACTGTGCCCTACACCACCTCCACTGTGCCCTACACAACATCCACTGTGCCCTACACAACCTCCACTGTGCCCTACACAACCTCCACTGTGCCCTACACAACATCCACTGTGCCCTACACAACCTCCACTGTGCCCTACACAACCTCCACCATGCCCTACACAACCTCCACTGTGCCCTACACAACATCCACTGTGCCCTACACAACATCCACTGTGCCCTACACAACATCCACTGTGCCCTACACCACCCTTGCCCTACACAACATCCACTGTGCCCTACACCACCTCCACTGTGCCCTACACAACATCCACCATGCCCTACACCACCTCCACTGTGCCCTACACAACATCCACTGTGCCCTACACAACATCCACTGTGCCCTACACCACCTCCACCATGCCCTACAAAATCCACTTGCCCTACACACCTCCACTGTGCCCTACACAACCTCCACTGTGCCCTACACAACATCCACTGTGCCCTACACAACCTCCACTGTGCCCTACACAACATCCACTGTGCCCTACACAACCTCCACTGTGCCCTACACAACCTCCACTGTGCCCTACACAACCTCCACCATGCCCTACACAACCTCCACTGTGCCCTACACAACATCCACTGTGCCCTACACAACCTCCACTGTGCCCTACACAACATCCACTGTGCCCTACACAACCTCCACTGTGCCCTACACAACCTCCACTGTGCCCTACACAACCTCCACCGTGCCCTACACAACCTCCACTGTGCCCTACACAACATCCACTGTGCCCTACACAACATCCACTGTGCCCTACACAACTCCACTGTGCCCTACACAACCTCCACTGTGCCCTACACAACCTCCACCATGCCCTACACAACCTCCACTGTGCCCTAAACTCACAACATCCACTGTGCCCTACACAACATCCACTGTGCCCTACACAACATCCACTGTGCCCTACACAACCTCCACTGTGCCCTACACAACCTCCACTGTGCCCTACACAACATCCACTGTGCCCTACACAACCTCCACTGTGCCCTACACAACATCCACTGTGCCCTACACAACATCCACTGTGCCCTACACAACCCTCCCAAATGTGCCCTACACCACCTCCACCATGCCCTACACAACATCCACTGTGCCCTACACAACATCCACTGTGCCCTACACAACATCCACTGTGCCCTACACAACCTCCACTGTGCCCTACACAACATCCACTGTGCCCTACACAACATCCACTGTGCCCTACACAACATCCACTGTGCCCTACACCACCTCCACCATGCCCTACACAACATCCACTGTGCCCTACACAACATCCACTGTGCCCTACACAACCTCCACTGTGCCCTACACAACATCCACTGTGCCCTACACAACCTCCACTGTGCCCTACACAACCTCCACTGTGCCCTACACAACCTCCACTGTGCCCTACACAACCTCCACTGTGCCCTACACAACACTCCACTGTGCCCTACACAACCTCCACTGTGCCCTACACAACATCCACTGTGCCCTACACAACCTCCACTGTCCCCTACCCCTCCCCCCCACAACATCCACTGTGCCCTACACAACCTCCACTGTGCCCTACACAACATCCACTGTGCCCTACACAACCTCCACTGTGCCCTACAAACAAAAACCTCCACTGGCCTACACAACATCCACTGTGCCCTACACAACCTCCACTGTGCCCTACACAACATCCACTGTGCCCTACACAACCTCCACTGTGCCCTACACAACATCCACTGTGCCCTACACAACATCCACTGTGCCCTACACAACCTCCACCATGCCCTACACAACCTCCACTGTGCCCTACACAACATCCACTGTGCCCTACACCACCTCCACTGTGCCCTACACAACATCCACTGTGCCCTACACAACATCCACTGTGCCCTACACAACCTCCACCATGCCCTACACAACATCCACTGTGCCCTACACAACATCCACTGTGCCCTACACCACCTCCACTGTGCCCTACACCACCTCCACTGTGCCCTACACCACCTCCACTGTGCCCTACACCACCTCCACTGTGCCCTACACAACATCCACTGTGCCCTACACCACCTCCACTGTGCCCTACACCACCTCCACCATGCCCTACACCACCTCCACTATGCCCTACACCACCTCCACCATGCCCTACACAACCTCCACCATGCCCTACACCACCTTCACCATGCCCTACACCACCTCCACCATGCCCTCCACCACCTCCACCATGCCCTCCACCACCTCCACCATGCCCTCCACCACCTCCACCATGCCCTACACAACCACCATGCCCTACACCACCTCCACCATGCCCTACACCACATTCACCATGCCCTACACCACCTCCACTGTGCCCTACACAACCCTCACCAGGCCCTACACAACCTCGACCATGCCCTACACAACCTCGACCATGCCCTACACCACCTCCACTGTGCCCTACACAACCTCGACCATGCCCTACACCACCTCCACCGTGCCCTACACAACCTCCACCATGCCCTACACCACCTCCACCATGCCCTACACAACCTCCACCATGCCCTACACCACCTCCACCATGCCCTACACCACCTCCACCATGCCCTACACCACCACCACCATGCCCTACACAACCTCTAACATGCCCTACACAACCTCCACCATGCCCTACACAACCTCCAACATGCCCTACACCACCTCCACCATGCCCTACACCACCTCCACCATGCCCTACACCACCACCACCATGCCCTACACCACCTCCAACATGCCCTACACAACCTCCACCTTACTACTTTTAAACATATTAATTTTTATGTTCATCATTATTCCAACTCATATAAATGATTCACTCCCTCTACTGTCTGATAATGTAACATTTGTTTTCAGAGTATGTTAGTGATTACTAGTAATTCAAAATAGTGTCCAAAATCACAATTTTCTAGTATTTCTATAAGTAATGTTTACATTATACCCAGTGAAGAAGCACTAATTTGGCACTACCCAGGGTGGTAGTCTGTTTGCACTGGTGCCTGACCAAGATTTAGATGTAATCACATGATAGAGATGCACTGATAATTATAATTGGAAATTAATTATTAATTGTGCAATAATGTTTGTGTACCATGAAACAATATGAGTGAGTTGATTGGCCCTCACAAGTTAATTATGTTCTAAATAGTTTGAAGTGAATTTTGTTTACTACCTATTTTTCTTTTGCTCCATATAACATGTTTTTCATCTCAATGTAAATCTAGCAGCAGAATGCACAGTTTCAAATGATACCATGTTTATTAATAAGCACATCTATGTATATGTAATTTTATTGTAAAAAATTAAACAATGTAGCTGCATTCCACCTACAAAATATTTGTTTAGTTCTTCATGTTGTGTTGCAATTTATTGTTTGAAATACCATAATTTATTGTTTTAAATACCATAATTTACTGTTTTAAACACCATAATTTACTGTTTGAAATACCAGCGCCTCCGAATGGATATTTCTAGATTTATGGCGCTTTATAAATGTTCTTCTTATTATTGTAATTGTCAGTTTTCTGTGTTAAGTGTGACTAATCAAGTCCAGTTGGTGTGAAATTTATAAAAATGTCACTGAGTGTTCTTTTTTAGTCTCCCTTGCTTACTAGAATGCATTTAAACATAATAATAATGTTTTTATTTCAGACATGATCCTTATGTACATACATGTAAAAAGAGATATAATTATTATTTAAAAAAAGAATGATAAATGTATAAAAACAAATAATAGAAAAATATATAGGGTAAAATGTAATCTTCTCTTTTTAATAAAAGAACGTTTAATTTAAATCACAAGTGTGCAGCCAACATTTCCATTATTTGCAGTTAACAGTCTATTGTCACAAAATGATGTCTCTAAGTCTCCATTACTTGCAGTCAACAGTCTGTTGTCATAACATGACGTCTCTAAGTCTCCATTATTTGCAGTCAACAGTCTATTGTCACAATACAACGACTCTAAGTTTCAATTATTTGCAGTCAACGGTCTATTGTCACAACATGACATCTCTAAGTCTCCATTATTTGCAGTCTATTGTCACAACACAACGACTCTAAGTCTCAATTATTTGCAGTCAACGGTCTATTGTCACAACATGACATCTCTAAGTCTCCATTATTTGCAGTCAACGGTCTGTTGTCACAACATGACGTCTCTAAGTCTCCATTATTTGCAGTCAGTGGTCTGTTGTCACAACATGACGTCTCTAAGTCTCCATTATTTGCAGTCAATGGTCTATTGTCACAAAATGATGTCTCTAACTTCGAGTCTAAGTCTCCATTATTTGCAATAAAATAATTAAATAAATAAATATAGTTATACAGGTGTGTAGCGCCAAATTAAGCTAAAACTATTCAAGATGTTTTGCATGTGCATGTAATAGATAACACTTAAAATTAATACTTAAACATGTCACTAATATTATATCTACATTATCAATGTGTCATATAAACAGTCATAAATAAATAAAAATATAGAAGACTAAAATACATAAATGGTCTGTTGTCACAAATTATATCTCTAAGTCTCCATTATTTGCAGTCGATGGGCTATTGTAACAAAGTAATGTATCTAAGTCATACATGTTAAGTTTTGGAAATGCCAATGTGGGAGATTTATACGTAAATCGGAGGGTCTTGGGGGGAAAACGGTATTTTATACGTAAATCGGAGGCTCTTGGAAAATGGGGCTATTATATGTAAATTAGGTTTTTAACCATAAATGCAAAGAATATAATACAAAAAGGAATAAATTCCACTGATTAAGATATTGACATAGATATTGTTATATGAATTAACTTACTCTGGAGCAAAACCATTCTTGTAGCCATGAACAATATTCAATATTAACATATATGTTTTATTATCATTATATAATACCACAAATATAATAAATTCCCTGGTAATCTCATATAAAAAATGATGTGTTGCTGTTTGGCCCTCGTGAATTAAAAAGAAGGCTTAGCCTTGGTGATAGAACAATAAATATTATAATGTTCAGTAATTTACTTCTTGTGTTCTAGGTATAAGCCTAACATTGGCATATTTGTTCAGCTTCTGATATGTATCATAGGTTGCAAAGAATCCCTTGCATGAAAGGCAGCAGCATCTACATATTTTGTTACACAACTAACATAATCTTTACATGTAAAACTTGAATATGGAATTCATTTTCATGAGCTGAACTGAGCCATGGTGACACAGGCCCGACTGGAGATATTTAAATAAGCATGTTTTCGTCTGTTAAGGATGTTTTTCATTTACATATCAAATGTACTCAAATAATAAAGCGCTTAGCAAATGTACATACATTTACAAACATGCACATGTAATGTAGATGTATGGATGGACATTATTTGTATAGATGTAAACGGATTGCAGTTTGTTCTACAAGATTGGAACGTACACAGTGGGCGATAATATGGTATCGAAGCGGCTCGCGGCATTTCTATAAAGCTGATAAACAATGTCAGCGACAGGCAAGGTGTAGGTCTTGTACTTAGGTATTTATTAGACTGTTTTTAATGTTCAGTCATCACAGTAAGACGTGATTTAAATAATTCCAATTCAGGTCATTGTTCAAATCGTTGTCCGCGCCCGGCGGTGTCTGTGGGCGATTAGCTCAGTCTCAGACTCGATTGCAATTAGTTAACTGGCATTGCTATTCATTGTGAGGCGACTCTGAAAAACACTTGAGACAATGCCCAGCCAGAAATAAACCAATTATCCGCACCCAGTAAAGTAAATTTCGTACAATTTGTTTGTTTTTGGTGGACTGAAAACCGGAAAGAGCCGGATGCTCCTGCAATTGTTTTCACTTATGTTTCGATGAAATTGCGGGAGATTGTTTCTCCCGCGCGGGAGATCGAGAGATTTCCTTGTAATTGCGGGAGTCTCCCGCTGAATGCGGGAGACTTAACATGTATGCAGTAAGTCTCCTTTATTTGCAGTAAAAATATAGTTATATAGCGCCAAATCAAGCTAAAACTTTCAAGGTGCTTTGCATGTGCATGTACATGTAATAGATAACACTTAAACTTAATACTTAAACACGTCACCAATATCATATCTACATTATCAATGCATCATATAAAGTAATAAACAGTCATAAATAAATAAATAAAAATATAGAAGACTAAAATACATAAATGGTCTGTTGTCACAAAAGGTTATCTCTAAGTCTCCATTAATTGCAATCGATGGGCTATTGTCACAACATGAGGTCTCTAAGTCTTCATTACCTGCAGTTGGCGATCTATTGTCACAACATGATGTCTTTAAGTAAGCATATATCCTTGGGTGTGTAATGTAATTGCTCTGTAATGAGTCAGACACATGGAGAATACCCATCATTTGCAGTGCCAATTAGGTCCTGTGCACAGTAATGATCTGGCTATTTTGGAGATCTGCCGTTATGCAGGTAAGGGACATTTAGTATTGATCAACTGAACTCTCACGTGTCAAACGGGGGATTGCACTAACCACATGAAAATGTTTTAACGAAAAGATGCAGGAATTATAGATATAATTAGACCAATTCTCCATTGATTAGTATTGACATAGTCGTTTGGCCCACGTGTGAACAGGTGTGACGGTTATCAACACGTACAGGTAAGGCCATGGACACATTGGTCACGGTCACCTGTGCTGTATGATAAGCAGGTAATTAGAATCAGTGGAATTATGTTCTCTTCTCAACACAAATCCTCATCATCTAGACAAGACGGCAAAGTAGCGGACAGGTAGTCGGGCATGATTGATACTTTGATATGATAATCAAATTAGACTAGGGAGCAGTGGTCTAGTGATAGAACGCCAGACTGTTGATCGACCGGGTGGTGGTTCAGTTTTACCTGCCACCATTTCAAATCTTACACAGTTTCCTTCATTGCCTGTGTTTCTCTGTCTCTTTCTCTCTCCTCTCTCTCTCTCTCTCTCTCTCTCTCTCTCTCTCTCTCTCTCTCTCTCTCTCTCCTCTCTCCTCTCTCTCTCTCTCTCTCCTCTCTCTCTCTGTCTCCCTCGCTCTCGCTCTCTCGCTCTCTCTCGCTCTCTCTCTCTCTCGCTCTCTCCCCCATCTCTCTCTCTATTATTATAATAAAAATGATGACAATCATTTGTATCGTGCCATAAATCCAGGTTCCCTTATTCAAAGGTGCTACAAAAACATAGAAATAGCACGAAACAAATTCAAGATTATTAAACTGTTGCATCATCTGCCCAATTAAACTATCATTAAGAAATAAACTTATAAAAAACAAAAAGCAGTATATGAGATAATAACAGATCTTGTGCTCAATACATATCTCTTTATTTCTCCCTCTTCCTGACCTTTTCCCTCCATCTTCCTCTCCCCTTCACCCTCCCTCTACCGCTAACCCTACCTTCCTCCCTCCCTTATTATTACCCTCATTATTACATCATGTTTCTTCCAATCTGTACCTCATTTTCACCTTTCTGTTCTCCCTCTCCCTTTTCCTCTCCATTCTCTCCCTCCATTTCATCCACCCTCCTCCCTCCCTTCGCTCACACCCTTCCTACCCTCCAGTCCTTCTTTCCCTCCTGCCTTCCTTCCTCCCTTCACCACTGTTCTGTTCCGCCCCCCCACACACACACCCAGTCCAGCTACACTTCACAGAGCTTTTTGGATGACCTCTGATAATTGCCTGCTCCTCCTCTGCAGCCATTATGTCCACTCTCCACACACTGACCACAGCTGCCCATCATTCACAGGACACACCTTAGAAATTAGCAAAGGAGACGGCTCCTGTAAGTGTCAGCCTGCGGACCACTTGACAGTGTCACACCATTGTGTGTCTCAGCCACCAGTTCCTGACATGTCCATTTGTGGCAGTGAGAGTGGGTAATGAGCTGGTGGCTGTCTAGTGTCTACTGAGGCGGGTTGCCAAGGCTGCTACACAACACTGTCGGTCGATTTTGTTGCATATACAGTATTTTGTCGACAGTCACGACGACATTGGGCTGAAATCAGCGATCGTTTGTGAACATTTCATGGTTTTAGCTCTGTCTGCAAACAGTATCCTTTGCTACAGGAGTTTGTGGACGGTCAAGGTGATGGCAGAGTGACACCGGTGATTTTGTGAACATTGTTATTTTGGGGTTTTCACACTGACTGCATATGCTGTCTTGTGCCACAGCGGTTTTCAGATGATCGAGATGATCTTGTGTTGAAAGTTTGAAACCAATGGTGTACGATCATTTTGTAACAGAGTCTGTCTGTTAGTAGTTTCTCTCAATGCAGGGAAGTGCAGATGGGCGAGGTGATGTCGTGTTGATACTGAAGTTTGTGTGTGACTTAGCTTACTTCATGTTTCAGAGATGTGTCCGATTGGTCTCCATGTGCACGTCAATGCTCCTGCTCTGGCAAGAACCTGCAGAAGACCAACAAGGTAATTCTGTCTATAGCATTAATCAGGATTCTAGTTCTAGTTGTCTCCAACACTCGGCAACGTTCTATTAACAGATTAGTCTCTTTACATTGTCTTTACAACGTTGTCGTCTTGTAAAGTCTCTTTGAACTATTTGGTCTTTTTCAGAACATTTATGCCATGCATACCTCTCTGTGCTGGCACTGCCAGGGTGCTTGTCATCCTCAGTGGTTCTTTTATGTCCCAAATTGAGATGAGACCGACATTAACGTGATTCTTTGATTCACAGGGATACACAGTCCGCAATGTTAAGAGCAAAGTTTTAACATCATTGGGGTAAAATACTGATGCTTGCTAGTGTGTGTGTGTGTGTGTGTGTGTGTGTGTGTGTTTGTGTGTTTGTGTGTGTGTGTGTGTGTGCGTGCGTGTGTGCATGCGCGCATGCGTGCGAGTGTGCATGTTTTCAGTACTTGGACTTTGGGTTTTTATGTGACCAGTACAGTCAATCCTCGCTTTATGGTCACCTTTATAATCCAGCCAGCTTGCTATAAAGGTTACCTTATAACAATTACATATTTTACAAACCTTATGTGGTCACCTGACTGTTCAGGTCACTTGAGCAGTCCCAAAGGTGACCTTAATACTGCGGTCCCACTGTACCTGACTTGTCCAATTGTACATGCCAAGGCATCAGGTAATTTTCAGACACATTTAAAGTACATGACTTGAATATTTGGAATACAAAATAATCTTCCATTTGTACTGTGTACTTGACTCTGGCATCAGTCATCTCCCCCCCCCCTTATACATCTTTGGCTGACACAGCAGGATTTCACAAGGAGAGTCAGTTTACCTGGTTATAAATGAGTGGGATCACTGGGAAATGTTCCTTTGGCTGGAGCTGGGAAGAAGCTGGCTTTGTGCACATCAATTTGGCAGGACCTACAGTGAATAATGACGACTCAATTCGGATTCTTGAAGCTATTGGGAATACCATGTTATCTTGTACATTTGTATCATGTGATATCGCAAGTTACCAGGGATTTGTAAGTCCCTGATAACTTGCAATATAACGCCAACCATGGTAATCTCTGGCAATAATTACATCACTACATTACTGCAGTGCCAGTGTCGCACGCAAGACATACATTCGTGATTTACAGCCGTAATTATTTTGTCATGAAGGATGTCATTTATCCTGCCACCCGTGTCATTATAGCAACCCTTGAGAGTAGTTTGTTTCCTGTCCTACTCAAATATGCATGTAGCCGTGCTCTGACATACATGTGACCGTGCTCTTCAGAAAAGATAATGTCTGTTAATATCAAATATATTGACATTTTATGTTACATAATGGCTGCATCAGTTTTATTAACATGACTATTGGGACACATTATATTTTGCAGATGCGGGCAATTTTTATTGTAAAATCACTTTGTGTAGACTTTAGAATACATTAGATCACAATGCCTTACACATGTTTAACCGTGAAACACTGTTTAAATATTGTTACTCCCCAAGGTAGTTGTCATTTTACTAAGGCCACTCAGTACATGTGTTACAAGCTGAAATCCAAAGGAGATCATAAATAGTAATTATTATTATTATTATTATTATTACTATTAACTAAATAATATATTTATCTATATGCTTATTTACTTTTATGATATCAATATGTGTGTATTATGCAACTTTCATTTCTTGTATTGTACAGCTCTAAAGAATATTATTGTATAAATATGGTGTATATAAATTAATAAACACTTCCATAATTAATAACCATTACAGTTATGTTATCTTCACATCAAACGTGAGCTTGATGTGGCATAAAGTCTGAACTAGTTCGGACAATAAAATAATTAAAATCTAGGTTATCGGAAAATATAGTATAAAGTATTTTGAGGGTTAAAAAAACATAGTGTTTGAATGCGTACTGTAATATTGCCACGGATCATAGCTTTATTCAGAGACACATCCACCCATTATTTGGACAGGTAAAAAGATCACTAAATGGACGGTGGATGGTGTATCTCCTGTCTCAACTGGCTTGTGCAGTATGTGTGTGAGGCAACATGTCCACCCAAAAATGTATGACTGGCAAAAATGTTATCCTGCATAGGGCCCTGGCTGAGATTGTGTGTACATTACTGCTGGCTGACTTCACACATCACTGAAGCACCTCTTATGGCTGTGTACACACTACACAGCAACCCCCTGTGGCTGGGCGTTCTCACCAGTGGCAGAGTGGCTCCTTGAGTCAGTAGAAGATCCGGTTACTTAGATGTTCACTTCACACATCATCATTATTTACCTCTCAAGAAATGAATTTATCTGTACATTTTAACCACTTCCAACATTCTTCATCATAGTTGTGTCACCTGACCTGGATCATGTGACATGATCTGGAGCAGTGTGAGGTCCTGGTTGACATTTCTTTTCAGAGAATGCTCCCCCCCCAGGGATGTTGTGTGTCTCCTTTATCTTTCTACTGGGCCAGCTCTCCCCCATAGTTTAATCATATTTTATGTGCATCATTGAACACTTATTGCATGTGTTTAATCTGTGTTTGCATGTAACTGATAGTGGTTGGTGACAAGATAGATGTTACATGTTACATAAAGTATTGTTTGTGACTCCAAATGTTTTATACACTGCAAGAATTAACACTTTAAACTTGCAATATTTCGGTGTGTCACCTGTGGGTCTTTGTCATGCACTCATATTGTGATGCAGCTCAGATTTTAGCGGAATTTTCTGGGTTCATTCTTGCATACCAAGGGCTGCGTCAGTACCACGCATCCCTGTCCCTCAGTACCAGCTCTTCTCTCTCCCCCAGTACCAGCTCTTCTCTGTCCCTCGGTACCAGCTCTTCTCTGTCACTCAGTACCAACTCTTCTCTGTCCCTCAGTACCAGCTCTTCTCTGTCCCTCAGTATACCAGCTCTTCTCTGTCCCTCAGTACCAGCTCTTCTCTGTCCCTCAGTACCAGCTCTTCCCTGTTCCTCAGTACCAGCTCTTCTCTGTCCCGCAGTACCAGCTCTTCTCTGTCCCTCGGTACCAGCTCTTCTCTGTCCCTCAGTACCAGCTCTTCTCTGTCCCTCAGTACCAGCTCTTTCTGGCCCTCAGTAGCAGCTCTTCTCTGTCCCTCAGTACCAGCTCTTCCCTGTCCCTCAGTACCAACGCTTCCCTGTCCCTCAGTACCAGCTCTTCTCTGTCCCCCAGTACCAGCTCTTCTCTGTCCCTCGGTACCAGCTCTTCTCTGTCCCTCGGTACCAGCTCTTCTCTGTCCCTCGATACCAGCTCTTCTCTGTCTCTCTGTACCAGCTCTTCTCTGTCCCTCGATACCAGCTCTTCTCTGTCCCTCTGTACCAGCTCTCTTCTCTGTCCCTCAGTACTAGCTCTTCTCTGCCCCTCGGTACCAGCTCTTCTCTGTCCCTCTGTACCAGCTCTCTTCTCTGTCCCTCAGTACTAGCTCTTCTCTGCCCCTCAGTACCAGCTCTTCTCTGTCCCTCAGTACCAGCTCTTCACTCTCCCATAGTACCAACTCTTCTCTGTCCCTCAGTACCAGCTCTTCACTTTCCCTCGGTACCAACTCTTCCCTGTCCTTCAGTACCAGATCTTCTCTGTCCCCCAGTACCAGCTCTTCTCTGTCCCTCGGTACCAGCTCTTCTCTGTCCCTCAATACCAGCTCTTCTCTGTCCCTCGGTACTAGCTCTTCTCTGTCCCTCGGTACCAGCTCTTCACTCTCCCTCAGTACCAGCTCTTCACTCTCCCTTGGCACCAGATCTTCACTGTCCCTCGGTACCAGCTCTTCTCTGTCCCTCGGTACCAGCTCTTCCCTGTCCTTCGGTACCAGATCTTCTCTGTCCCTCGGTACCAGGACACATCCTGAGAATGTATCAGTAATCAGCTTCCCAAAGTTGCCCTAAGACCATCCGGACGAAGGAAGCCAGGATGAACAAAGACAACATGGTGGAAGACAGTAATGGTGGAGCTACAAGAGATGGGGTTCTCATGGGGTGAGGCGCAGGCCGCAGAAAAGGACTGGACCCTGTGGAGGAGCACCGTTATAGCATCACTGGGGATGAAGAAGGCAGGTAAAATGGTTGATTGGAGTTGTTGGTTTTGCTTGCAGCCCTTGTTGAAGCATGTCCACTGGCTCGAGGGAGAAGTAGCCATCTACTGCTGTGATGGGGCAGCAGCACGGCCGGGTCAACATGGGCAAGGAGGAGAGGAAGGATGTCAAGCCCATGGCACAGGAAAGAGGGGACATGTGGGAAGCCAAGGCTGTGGCTGTCCTGAAGGTGGGGTCTTTCCCAAAAAAACCGGATGAAAATTCTAAAAGAAATATGTAAATCTTTTGGGGTGGGTAAAAATTCAGTCTGTACACGCAAAACTGAAAGAAAGAGATTTGGTTGGACATAAGTACATACACACATACTTACATGCATACACACATACATATACACACATACATATACACACATACATATCAGGATCATATGTTACATTTTAGGACAAATTGTGACTACACTATATACCAATCACAATTTGTCCCCTGAACTTTGTTTTAATATGGCACCTTATAAAACAGCCCACATTGCTAAGAAATATACACAGCTATATGGGAATTTGCTTGAAAACACACTGGCATAGACAGATCTTGAATGTTGAGCGCATCAATAGTTCAGTCAAATATGTTTTCAGTGTTTTCTTCATTATAGCGGTGTGATTGAACTTTACACTTTTAATTAAATTGGTGGTACAGATTCTCAGAATCATGTCTTGTTCAACAGTAATTACTTTCCTAAGCTCTAAATGTGTAATTGCATGCCTCGCGCTGCCCTGAAACTGGATCAGTTCACCAGATGACACCAGTATAAAAGTTGGCAAGCTAGTTTGAATTAATATGACGATTCATTGCAGGAAACCAAAACGAGTGGTCAAGTGAAGAATGACCAGTCACTGTGTCCAGAAAGCCCACCTCCTGTATTGTTGACAACCTCGCCAAACCAAGGCAAGTGAACGAAGATATAAATACCAGTTGGCAGGGCATCAATCCTTATCTGGTACCCCTCAGATAAATTCACACGCACGCAGGCATGCACGCACACACACAGACACACACACATATTTGAATATATATATATATATATATATATGCACACCATCTATCCAGAAATAGCCAGCATACCGGTAGTAAGTAAACTGTAAAAGGAATTCTGCTATGTTAAACACAGTCAGGCAAAACATCAGTCGGGCAAATCAGCCAGCCTAGGCTGACTAGCCTATAAAGCTTTTCTGAAACTGGAAGTTTTGTTTACCATTTGAACTTGGTGCGGATCAAAACTGTGAATAGGCTATTGACCAACAGCAGTTTCTTGAGAGGTAACTGTGAATGTTGAGAACAGACTGCCTTCTTTTCAAAGTTTGCACATGTTTGTCACAGATGGAGATGTCGTCGTCTCTGGGAGCAACAAGATGACTCGACTGTTCCAGCGGAGGGCATCGGTCAAGGTCGGTCCCGACTCCCAGTCAGACTCGACCGGGGACCAGCCGCCATCAGAGGTGTCTTCATCCACCTCGTTGCCTAGCAACCGCGTGCAGCATCTGCTCTTCACGAATGTACAGTTGCCGGTGGCGATGACGAACACGGACGATGTGGAAGACGGCTACATCTCCGTGACGCAGCTCTACAACAGTCTTAACGACGGCCAGCTCAGTTGTTACATGTTCGACCCGACCTACATGTTGATTGTCGACACGCGCATGGCGGTAGACTACTTCAAGCAGCACATCGTCACCGCCGTACACGTATCAGACCTTACAGACACACACCAGGTGGAGCCCCTGCATGACTACACGATGGTGATCGTGTACGACAACAAGGGGTTGTCACGCTCGCTGAAGGACAGCGCGCTGAGTAAAGCCGTAAAGGAGATGTCGGTGCAGGGGATCCACGCGTTCATTGTGCAGGGGGGCTTTGACAGTTTCCAGAGAAAGCATCCGTATTTGTGCACGGAGAAAATACCGAAAACCGGACGCCAGCGAAACGAACTCCTCCTGCAGTACCCCTCTGTGGTGCTCGACGGTCAGCTGTACCTAGGACGGGTGGATCAGGCGACGAACAAAAACATTGTGACAGATCTCGCAATCACACACATCATTAACATCACACTGGACCAGTTGTCTCCGTTTGCAGGGAGGATTCATTATCTCACCGTTAACCTGGAGGACGACTGCGCCTCGGATCTACTCAGTGAGTTCCTCGCAACGTCCAAGTTCATCAAGGACGCGATTGACGGCGGGGGGCGGGTGCTCGTGCACTGTAACCTTGGCGTCAGTCGGAGTGCGTCGGTTGTGATCGCGTATCTGATGTGTACGCAGCACTGGGTGCTGAGGGACGCCTATCACTACCTGAAGGAACATCGCCCCATCATCCACCCCAACTCTGGCTTCCTAACCCAGCTGTCACACTTCGAGGAGATTCTCTATGGTCACAAGTTCACAGACACGGCAAAGTTGAAGGGTTGACGACACCCACACAGAGTGCTACTGAGTGTGTATTCATTTTAATGTATTCATATTGAACTGTGTTTTATATGGACTGTGCACTTTTCATTACCCGACTCTTTCCTCCAAAACCAAAATTATGTTTATTATATATATATATAATATTAATTGTATATATAATTTATTTGACAGTGTTATCTAGTCCCTAGTGTACTTTTCTGGGGAGTATTCAGCCACGATGTAATTACTCCATGATGACCTTCTATATATATTATATATATATATATGTATTATAATAAACTTTTGTATATATATATATATATATATAAAACCACTATCATTAGTGTTTATTATATATTATATATATTATAATGCATTAACTTTGTATTATTATAACTTAAAATATTAACCAGCAGGTGTAATATGTAATTTTATTCTGTCGCCACACGTTGAATATGCACAGCATAACTAAAGCAAATCGGAGTGATAACGTGTCTATGTTTTGCACAACCAAAATAGCTTTCTTGGTTTGATTCAAATGTTACCCAGCTGTAGGATTTTGGTACAGGTCAGGACTTGCGAGATAGATGAGGCCCTCTACGTTAGCATGACCAAAAATGGTGAAATGTAGTAAGGGACCGTTCTTCCCACCCGCTGTGATCAGTCTGCAGATGTCCCCTGGACAATCACACCACATCAATCAATGTGGGTGAGTTTGTGGTTGCACATGAATAAAATATATGAACATACATATCATACATCATCATTACAGGCCAGTCGAATGGTCAGTAATTTTCTTAAGGGTCAAGAGCTGATAGCGAGGTTTCTATAGAATGGTGTGGTCCTTGTTTGTCTTCAAAATTGTCATCATGAGAGGGTGTCCATTATATGTGTCTTGATACAATGTATATGAGTTGAGTCTCCTTAAATAAGTCCATTGTTCTTCTGTCTGGTGTCTATGCCAGGGGAAGTAAAAGATCCCACACAGGGGGTAAATGTGTAACCTGTAGTGGACTCACAAATTCTACAGAAGAACAACTCCTGCGTTAGCCCAAGTTTGGGCTGTTTGGAGGTAATCACCTAAGACCTAAGACACCAGTCGCCATTTATTTACTGATTTGGCTTTCAAAGATAATGTGTTTTTAGCTACAGAAAGAAGATATACCTGGTAGATGTATATTAAGAATTAAAACTTGTGTTATGCTAATGATCAGAGGCATGAATGCTAATGATCAGAGAGGCATGAAGTCTAAAATGTAGATAGTGGTTCTGTGTGATGTGTGTGTGTGTGCATTCGTGCGTGCGTGTGCATGAAGCAGTTGGAACGTCAACATAAAGTTGTATCATCAATGGACTTGGTACCATGCCGAAATATTCATACAACGAAACACATTCCCTAATGCATCGGTTAATCTCATACTGTTAGTGAAATCAAAATGTGATGCTGTGTAATTATTTCAACATTCTTCAAGTTACGTCATGGGTCTAACGTTGCCAAAAAATAAATGAAGGCTGCATCATTTGTAAATATGTTAGTAATCAAATCTTGCTACATGTACATTTTTATGTATTTATTATTTTGTGTAGTTATTTATACGTATCAGAGATGTTGCAGTTACATCACAGTGGTCTGTATAATGATGTCAAAGTTGTTCTTAAGCAGATGTTCCATATATTTCAAGATATGTCCTGCAAGTGTCCACTGTAGTCGACGGAAAGAGAGTAAACGAAAAATAGTCACCACAGTATCAATTTTGCTATTTTGATGCAAATTTTTTCCATTCAATATTATTATATTGTAAAATGTATTATTATTTATTGGGAAGGTCTTGGGTCACCCATTTGTTGCATTCAATATTATTACATTGCGAAATGTATTATTATTATTGGGGAAGGTTACATGGTCACTTATCATGTAAGCAACAGAGTATAACTGATTTAATTGTTTATGTGATTCATTAGGATCCGAACGCAAGTAGAAAATTTCATGTCAACATTTCTGTGAAACATATCTGCTATGAATGCACACAAATCGACAAATACATGGGCATCTTGGGATTGGGCAAACGTGACTTGAATAGCCAGGTGACCTTATTATGAGATGGCTGTTTTAGTAAGGTGAAAGGTTCAGCTGTCCGTTACATGAATGTTATGTTGTGAATGTGCAAAATAGTCGTCAAATAAACCTTGATATTCTTTACACCGTATTTATATCCTGCAAAGACAATATTACAAACATCAAATTTACAAGATTTATGGCTGATGTACAAACACTTTCTGATCACTGCAGACAGACCTGAAATGTTTTGTATTCGTTTTTGCTGCACTATCATACTACATTGTTGTACAAAAGGTGCATGAATACACTGTCAAATTATATCTCCTGTGGCAGGTCATATTTTGTTCCTGTGAGTAGCTTGCATCCTGGTTCATACGTCATGCATCGTAGGTTTACTTCGGGAGAATTTCTTCATTGAATGCTCCCTCTTTTCCCGTAGCATTGCTTTTCGAGCCTTTTCACGTCTGTAGTTGAAGAAAAAAACATTAAAAA
>JAODUO010000596.1:0-5000 GCA_025642075.2 Ridgeia piscesae
TTGGGTGACTGGTGAGGGAACACAGACACTGGGTGACTGAGTGAGGTAACACAGATACGGATGACTGAGTGAGTAACACAGACTACTTGATGACTGAGTGAGGTACACAGACCACTGGAGACGAGTGAGGTAACACAGACTACCGGATGACTGAGTGAAGGGAACACAGACTATTTTTTGATTTAGTGAGGTAACACGGACTACTGGATGACTGAGTGAGGTAACACAGACCACTGGATGACTGAGTGAGGTAACACAGACTACTGGATGACTGAGTGAGGTAACACAGACCACCGGATGACTGAGTGAGGTAACACAGACCACTGGATGACTGAGTGAGGTAACACAGACAATGGATGACTGAGTGAGGTAACACAGACTACTGGATGACTGAGTGAGGTAACACAGATTACTGGATGGCTGAGTGAGGTAACACAGACCACTGGATGACTGAGTGAGTGAGGTAACACAGACAATTGGATGACTGAGCGAGGTAACACAGACACTGGATGACTGAGTGAGGTAACACAGACCACTGGATGACTGAGTGAGGTAACACAGACCACTGGATGACTGAGTGAGGTAACACAGACCACTGGATGACTGAGTGAGGTAACACAGACTACTGGATGACTGAGTGAGGTAACACAGACCACTGGATGACTGAGTGAGGTAACACAGACCACTGGATGACTGAGTGAGGTAACACAGACTACTGGATGACTGAGTGAGGTAACACAGACCACTGGATGACTGAGTGAGGTAACACAGACTACTGGATGACTGAGTGAGGTAACACAGACCACTGGATGACTGAGTGAGGTAACACAGACTACTGGATGACTGAGTGAGGTAACACAGACTACCGGATGACTGAGTGAGGTAACACAGACTACGCCCTACGTGCACAGACAACAGACGTCTTAGACACACACTGCACTGACTCACTTGCACGCTGACGACCAGGATCGATGATTTGGTACTGAGATTTCTCAGTTTGATGATAAGGAAATCAGTAGCATGAAGGCAATGAAAACCTTCTGTAAACATCGGTACTTGGTGAGCAGTTAATGAGGCATCTCCTAATGTCAAAATAACAGTTCGGGTGTCCGCCGTGTCTGGCGACGAGTGTCCGCCATGTCTGGCGACGAGTGTCTGGCGACGAGTGTCCGCCGTGTCTGGCGACGAGTGTCCGCCGTGTCTGGCGACCAGTGTCCGCCGTGTCTGGCGACGAGTGTCCGCCGTCTCTGGCGACGAGTGCCTGCCGTGTTTGGCGACGAGTGTCCGCCGTGTCTGGCGACGAGTGCCTGCCGTGTTTGGCGACGAGTGTCCGCCCTGTCTGGCGACCAGTGTCCGCCGTGTCTGGCGACGAGTGCCTGCCGTGTCTGGCGACGAGTGTCCGCCGTGTCTGGCGACCACTGTCCGCCGTGTCTGGCGACGAGTACCTGCCGTGTCTGGCGACGAGTGCCTGCCGTGTCTGGCGACGAGTGCCCGCCGTGTCTGGCGACGAGTGTCCGCCGTGTCTAGCGACGAGTGTCCGCCGTGTCTGGCGACGAGTGTCCGCCGTGTCTGGCGACGAGTGCCCGCCGTGTCTGGCGACGAGTGTCCGGCGTGTCTGGCGACGATTGCCTGCCGTGTCTGGCGACGATTGCCCGCCGTGTCTGGCGACGAGTGTCCGCCGTGTATGTCTGGCGAGTGTTTATGCCTGGTCGTCTACTACAGGAAGAAACGGCTCAAAACTGACACATATCAAGAATATGTTTCGCACAAGCGTGACCATTTCCCAGGGGTCTCCGTCGAGTTAAAACTACATCACGTATCAATTAGCGAGTAGTGTTTTGAAGTGTGTCTAAATAATATAAATAAATGAATTGTACGAAATTATAAACAGCCAGTAATCACCCGCGACGAATGAAACATGCACTGACGACATGATGCCGGGCGATGTGTTGACGACATGATGCCGGGCGATGTGTTGACGACATGATGCCGGGCGATGTGTTGATGACATGATGCCGGGCGATGTGTTGACGACATGATGCCGGGCGATGTGTTGACGACATGATGCCGGGCGATGTGTTGACGACATGATGCCGGGCGATGTGTTGACGACATGATGCCGGGTGATGTGTTGACGACATGATGCCGGGTGATGTGTTGACGACATGATGCCGGGTGATGTGTTGACGACATGATGCCGGGCGATGTGTTGACGACATGATGCCGGGCGATGTGTTGACGACATGATGCCGGGCGATGTGTTGACGACATGATGCCGGGCGATGTGTTGACGACATGATGCCGGGTGATGTGTTGACGACATGATGCCGGGCGATGTGTTGACGACAACAGTTTCACTTGACATGAGCGCAGTGGCCCAGGTGTAGAGCTTCGGACTCTCGACTAAGAGAACCCGGGTTCGAATCCTGTGCTGCGGTGTTAAAACTTTGAGCACGTATTTTCACTCTACATTGCTCCAGTTCACTCAGGTATATAAATGAGTACCTGGCTATAGACAGTCGCGGATATGTGTACGAGCAGTCTTCGCGCATTAATTGTAGCATATGAGTGGATGCTTCCCAGAGAAGTTGAGATGGTGTCTGAGTGAACAGGTCTGCCAGGGAAGTAAAGTGTAAAGCGCTTTGATCAGTCCTGAGGATTGGATACTGCGCTATTTAAGAACGTACCTTTTATACAACAGTTTCACTTCCTGCCCGGTCAGTCTCACCTTACACAGACATTTGTGAAAGTGCTGACTGGACATTAACAGTAGACCTGCTGACGACTATTGTCCATCGTTGAGGTTATCTGTTCCACACTTACAGTCTCACTGGACGTCTTCCATTTGCTAGCAATTTAAATTTGTTTGTCACATTCTAACTAGTGCACTGTCATTAGTGTCACGAGTGTGACTAGTGCACTGTCCGTACTGTCACGAGTGTGACTAGTGAACTGTCCGTACTGTCACGAGTGTGACTAGTGCACTGTCCGCACTGTCACGAGTGTGACTAGTGAACTGTCCGTACTGTCACGAGTGTGACTAGTGCACTGTCCGTACTGTCACGAGTGTGACTAGTGCACTGTCCGCACTGTCACGAGTGTGACTAGTGCACTGTCCGTACTGTCACGAGTGTAACTGGTGCACTGTCCGTGCTGTCACGAGTGTAACTGGTGCACTGTCCGTACTGTCACGAGTGTGACTAGTGAACTGTCCGTGCTGTCACGAGTGTGACTGGTGCACTGTTTGTACTGTCACGAGTGTGACTAGTGAACTGTCCGTGCTGTCACGAGTGTGACTGGTGCACTGTTTGTACTGTCACGAGTGTGACTAGTGCACTGTCCGTGCTGTCACGAGTGTGACTAGTGCACTGTCCCTACTGTCACGAGTGTATGCCTTCAGATCGGTGCCAGACTCCAACTGCACTGACCGAGTGACCACAATTCTACAACAGCATCCGCCGTAATTATCCCCAAGACCTCCGCACACGCACACGCAACCTTTACAAAATAGTGGGAGACAAATCCTATCCCCATCCCCCACCACAGCAGTGCAGACTTCTCGCGGTCCGTCGCCTGTGCTGTGTGTACCTCGGGCGGACGGACGGACGGACGGACGGACGGACGGACGGACGGACGGACGGACGGACGGACGGACGGACGGACGGACGTATGGTGACTGACTGACAATCAAACCATTTGACTCCAAGTTCGAACGGTATGCAGCATTTGTACATCCTCTTCGTCACTGTTATCGACCACTCGTAGCGAAAATGATGTTTCCGTGGATTATAGGTTTCATTCGTTGTATAAATAGCTTATCCTGCGTTCACACACAGCGTAAGCGGTTTAACTAAACGGCTTAATTTAAGACGTATAAGACAATTACGTGGCTCGGAACAGTCATAGAAAGGACGCATGTGTTGCGAATTTTACGCCATAGACCTTTTTTTATATAAAGTTCAGTGTTTAAGTTGTGTGCTGTGTGAACGGGACATTATGTTGCGGGGCAACAACAACAACATTTGGTGAAATATAATACAATTTCAGTTTAATCGAACAGCCAAGAATAGGCCTACTCTGAACGTTGCTTTACAATCGTGAAATGCGTACATAATTGATTGCACGAACTGGATTTGTCAGGTTTGCATAGAGTGGACATTAATACTAATTAAGGACATGTGGATGGGGTGTCTTTTTCTCTCCGTGAGATGGGTTTGACGGTTCTAGCTACATTTTGTGTTTCAAGTCAAGATAAAGATATTTGGACAGAAACGCGCCATGGTTCGTTATTTTACTCTTCTAACTTGGACCTCGTCCACATGTCGTGTACGAGCGCTGTGGCAAATATTGGCTGGTCACCAGCTGACTGTCGCACGAAGCCACCCACGTTGTGACGAGAGATGACGACATGACGTCATGTGTTACCGACATGCACAGGGACGCTGTCGCGCTTACAGTTTTCCGGTCGTTAAAAACGTTCCGGTTGACGTTTCTGCGCATGCGCAATAAATGTAAAATCATCAATGTCCAGCGAAACAACAAAGCATTTTCGGTATAAATGCCACGAGCTGTTCGTTATCTTTCCTGTGATGATTACTGTGAAGGGTTTCTTAAAATGTCTTTCAATGCAATAAAATATTACGTTTTTTATAAATCACTGTCACGGATTATGGCGCACTAGAGTCACGTGATTTACGCTTGCTATCAAAATATGCTTCAAAACTTGTTTGCCTCGTGTTAATTTGCGATAAATAACTTTGCTGAGAGGTTATATACATCCTAACGAACAACCCGTAATATTTATACCATAAATGCTTTGTCTTTTCTCTGTACAATGATGATTTTGCATATATCGCGCATGCGTAGAAACGTCAACTGGAACGTTTCTAACGCCGGGAAAATGTAAGCGCTACAACGCACTGCGCGACTCGCTCGGACAAACATGCATCTGCATTCTCCCAATTCCAACACGCACACTGACCGCAGATCCACGGCGCTAT